>JASDQU010103138.1:201667-213006 GCA_032191745.1 Picea mariana
CCTGGATGGAGACATCTTCAATGCCCCTGCAAATGTCGACATCTTAAACACTTCACGCAATAATTTTTTTCTAAATCCTTATTGTACATACCGGTTTGTTTTCATGCTTTTTGTATAGATTCAAAAAAAAAAAGAAAGAGATTTATTTTCATGACGTTTCCTAACGATTATAATGTTATGTTATTCGTAGGGAAAATTTCTCACAAGACAACGGACTCGAGGTACTGAAAGGTGACATGTGCAGGTATTCCTATCAAGTATCTCACAATGACAAAGGTAATGAATGAGTAATATTTGGGCTAGCAATATAAGAGCTAATAAAGGTATGAAATCTCATTTCAAAATTCAAGATAAAATCCCTAAAAAGTACAAATGATTTCATTCTTGTCGGTAAAAAAAAAACTATAAAATCTAAATCAAAGAAATTCTTGAAGTAATAAAAATGGGGCTTAAGAAAAGTTTATAAAATCTAATTATGAAAATCTCTGAGAACAATCACATGTACAATAATTTTTCTAAAAAAAAAAAAAAAACCCTTTACCCTCCCCTTGACCACAGTAAAACCTTTTCCCACTTAACCATGGATTTCCAATCTTAAAGTTTCCTGACAATAGAGGGGCCTCACTCTGGTCCTGAAAACTCTCTAACAAACTTTCAAGAAAGAGAGTGGGTTGTGTTTCTAAGTTCTTTGACTTTAGCTGGATTACAAACATGTCTAGGTTAATTCTGACCTTACTAGTTATCCTAATAGGAATAACTGATTAGTTTTGCTCAAGGAAGTTCCCTGAGCTAAAGGTCAAAAAGTTTCCCTTAAGAAGTTCTTTGAAGCCCATGATTTTTTAAGGCAGATGTTGTACGACTGTGTGCCTCCCCGCATTTCAGAGTTGGTCACAGGAAACCTTAGGACAGTTGCTGACTGGTTTATAAAGGAGAATTTTTCATACATCAGATTTTTAGGGTGTTCAATCCCTCCACACGCACTCCTGAAATTCCTACCTGACAGACTGGTGTGCAAGGAGGTAGCTCATAAAATAGTAACAGGTGGAATTTGGATAGAACTAAAAATGGCTCAAAAGAAATCTTGGCTAGTTTTTCATGTTCAGATTGGGAAATTTTCATTGCTCAACTTGGGTCATTCCAAAGTTGAAGTGGTAGCACTAGAGGAGGTTAAATTGGCAAACCTTAAGCACAAGAAGCATGATCCTTACCAGTTAGTGGGAAAACACATGACCCACTATAAAATGAAGGCTTATGAACATGATAAGTCCCCTTGTGATGACCTTTTCAAAGGGACTAAGACCTATGAGGAAGTGTTAGAAAGAGTACATACACTGTCGTTCGACTTGCAAGTTAGTTTTCAGACCTTCCAGAAGCATAGACGGAGTGGTCTGCCCAAAGTATTGCAGGGAGAAGCAATCACCCTTCCTCAGAGAGAAGAAGATACTTCCCCAGGCCTCGGACAAGAAACACAAGATGAAGTCAATCCTAAGGAAATTCTACGGGAGGCTAAGAGATCCTCACAAAATGAAGAGACCTTACAGATAGAAAATCCACAGATAGAAATAGAGCTGAGTCCCAAGACACCTCCCGAATCCAGTAAGTCTACTCCCCCTTTATCACCTGTTGTAGATGTCAATGAACCTGAGGCTATGGGAGAAACAATATCTACAGAGTTAAGAAGTCCCATAACTTCCTTAACCCCTTTACAGTCCACCTTCGGACTCCCACAGATGGGAGCCATATATGTTGGTGACCTCACCCCCATTTCCAGAGATGAGATTCCTCCTTCTGATTATTTTTTCAGCAAAAAGAGGAAGGCTATTCTAAATCAAGAAATGCATATGAGAGAAGGGGGTATGGTGAAGAATCATAAGGTATTATTAGATGGCCATAAACTGGAAGAGGAGGATTTCGCTACAGAGGTAGCAGGCTCCATGGGAGCCATGGCAACAACAAATTTACTGTGGAGAACATGAGATCAAGGATAAAGAAGAGTAATCACACAATAGCTCAATTGCAGGATCAATTGAAGAATGCTGAGAAAAACATTAGAGAAGAGGTGAATAAAAGTTTGGAGCAGGCAATTGTTGAAAGGCAAGAAATTTGGTCACTCAAAACTAGCCTAGATGAAATGAACTAGAGGATACAAGCAAGTCAGGTTCAAGTCACTTAGCAAAAGGATCTTGTTAAATAGTTATAGGCTAAATTGAATTTGACAGAAGGCTGGTTCATAGACTTAAATTCTTTCCAGACCCTCTCGCTAGAAGCACATACAAAGATAGAAGCCGGACAGCAGGAATTGATCTTCAAAATAGAGATCATCCAAAATTACTTTCAAGAGGTAAGCAAATCCCTTGATAATATTATTTTACTAGAAAAGGAGGCTAAAGATGCAAGGAATACTTTCCAGAAAGCAGTTGCATGTTCGGGAAATAGGGAGATGTCAAAATATCTAAATCTTTTTGTCACAAAACAGATAAGAGGAGACATCATGCTCAAGTCATGGGAAACGAACATAGTCGAAAACAAGAAGATAGTCAAAGAAATCAAAGACGACTGTGAGGGAATCTTTGATTCTTTGGATAAGCAAGCGTTAGGTATCGAAAGAAATGATTTCTCTGAGCCACTGGGGCAGATAAACATTGTGAAATAGTAGTTGAACTGCAAAGAAGGATTGCAGGAGATTCAGGCAGAGATTTCACAGTTGAAGGAAATCAACGCCAACCTAATAGACAGATGGTTGGTACAACCCAATTTAAAATTTCAAGTCATCAGGTTTGTCGATAAAGGTTTTGAAGACCAGCTTCCAAAAATACAAAGAAAGTTTTATCTGTTTGAAACTAAATATCTTCTGACACCACCCAGATTTGTTGTTTATTTTTTGGAGAAGTGTATTGAATGTATAGTTTCAAAAGAGGGAGAGACTTCAGCTAAACAGTGAAGTATCGTTCGAAATCTTATACTTTTGAAATGATAGACCAACGAAAAGCTAATCATGCAACGGTTAAGGTTGCATTTTTGTAACTATTTTTCCTTTTTCCCCTAAAATGTAAGAGATCGCTAACCATCAAGGAGGGATGATCTTGTATAAATAGAAGGGGAGAAGGCTGAAGAAGGGATTTTTTATTTTTCTAAAAAGGGCATTGTGACAAAGACATCTAAAAGAAACTCAGAATTAATAGAAAAGCAGATTGAAGATTCTGGATTTTGTCAAGTCTGAGTTATGTGTTCCCCTGTCTTTTCATCGTTCTTTCATGTATTTTATTAATGAATGCTTGACTACAATTTAGTACAACCTCTACTGGGGAAATACTTATTCTTGTTATTGAGATCATTTATAGTTTTTCCTCTGTATCGGTTATCAACAGATACAAGACCTGAAAATGTTTAAATTACAACATCACATGCTTCATTAATATTTTTCTTGCTTCATAGTCCCCTATTACAACATGAGATTCCTCTTAAATTGATGCCTCACCTTGTTCTTCCAACAATTTCTAAATGAGATCCTCATCTTCAACCAGCAAGGATGTCACTGATAGGCCTTTCAAAACCCTCCAATACCTACAAAACTTGGATCAAACTCCTCCAAAAAGTTTCACAATATCCTGCGCAATTTGATCTACCTCCAATAAAAAAAAAAACCCAAAAATGAAGCTCTAATGAAGACCCCATATGGATCCTCCTCCTTGTCTGACTAGGGTGGATATTGCACCACTGATGTAAGTGGGAAAACCCCCTACGGACTACACTAGGGTTCTAAAGTGCAAGGAGAGCTAACCATCTAAAGTCTCCTACTTTTAGCAACTATCTGGACATTACCCCACAATCATACATAGAAAGAAAAGTATAGGGATCCGGTAGTCCTACTGTTACACCTCAAAATTACTCACTTCAATAGTGTTGTAAGTGTCGTCATTACAAGTGTTGTAAGTGTCGCATCTTGTCTTCAAGTGTTGCATATTGAATACAAGTGTTGCAAGTTTCAAAAACATCATACTGCCATCTTTCATATGTCATTCCTCTAACAACATCATAAAGACACTTAAGACACCTCAAAGGTTAGTTTGGAAGAAGAGAAATCACTTGACAGGAAATACAAGCCTTTTTCCATTGGAAAAAACACTCAAAAAATGAATTTTGGAGAGGAGCGCTCCCCTACCCACTGTCATGGAGTGTTGGCACTACCTAAGCCTCTTTGGGGGAGTGCTTCAGCACCCTGTGCACCCTTTTGGTGGAGCTCTACCCCTTTTTTGAGCAAATTTTGGGTTTGTTAAGGTAAATCAGGGAAGAATCCCTCAATTCCTGAAGGTGGTTGGATTTGAATAGATGGTCAAGGCATGATATTAGGGAAGATCCTCAACTAAAGGAGAGGAACACTCAAATTAATCCAAATATCTCTCAAGTGGTTGGACCTCTCCAAGGTTATATAAGGAGGCCTTCTCATGGTGAAACGTACAATGGAGATTGAGAATTATACCTAACTTATGATCTCATAAGAAGGTATTGACATGGAAAATATTGGAGATGTGAAACTTATGATCTCATGAGTGAGATGTCATCAAAAAAATCAATGTAGATTACTTGAGCAAAGGGGTTGGACAAGGAGAATTGGAAGAAGTTGTTGCACCTTCATTCAAAGGATTGTAAGTATCTTTACTTGTTCTCATTAATAATCAATGCTTGGCCTGTTTCTGTCAAACTTGTTCTTTTTCCATATAAGTTTTTCTACAGTAGATGGATCTATGTTTGAGCTAATCTCAGTAGAGTAGGAAGTCCATTTTATCTTTGTTTGTCCTACAGGATCTATCCAAGAGCTTAGGATCAAAGCTCAGCCAGGACTTTGCAAGGACAAACGTCACTATAAGGTACATATATTTCTCCTTCTCTTTCATTTATTAGCTTGATTAGATCTAAAAGGAAGTCAGTGTCCATGTTAAACACTTTTCTGTCTTGGCCTTATGAGTCTAGAGACCAAGAGGGAATCCACTAGTCCGCAGGGGGATTCACCTACAACAGAAATTGGCGACTCCACTGGGGAGGAGCTCTGATTTTTGTTTCCATTTCCAGATCTTGTTTTGGCCCTTTTCCCACTGATTTTATCTTCTCCATATTGTATTTTTTATTCTTATATTTGTTTTACTACCTCTTTATGTCATCATGATCACCCTGATTAACTGAATTTTCTTGAATTTTTGAGTTTCTGGGAAATTTTCTGAGCTTTTGTAGTAGACCGCTCCCCTACCCTTGTTAGTAGAGCACCAACACTCCCTATTGATCTTACACAGAGTGTTGGAGTGCTCGAGTACCCCTTACACCAAAGCGATATCCCATTTTCAGTGAAAAACCCTCTTGTTTTTCAATTTCTGGGTTCAGTTTTGTCTTTTTCATTTGCTCAAAGTCTCATACTCTGAATCCATCTTTGGAATTGGCTTTAAACACCCTGTTTTCTAAGGATTCATCCTCTTTTGTTTGGATTTTTTGACATTTGTCCTTACTTTGCAATAACTCTTTGTTCTTCACTATTTGTATTCAATTTCTTGTTTTCTTCTCCTTTATCTGAGTGAGTGAAAACTTTGTAAAGAGTTTCAAAGGTATTTTGTACTTTTCTTTATGATATTTGAGTCATCTTGTCCAAGCTCTTTCTCCTTACTTTTGATTTTTTGGATTTCTATTTCTTGTTTGATCATAACAAGGGTGTTTTTTGGTTTATGTGAAGTTTGCTTCCAGATTGCTTAAATCTCACAACTCGTGAAGTCCAATTAGCATAAGAATCTTTACATCTACTGATTGTCAATCACATATAAACATTTTAGCATTGCATTGGATTCTTTATTGAGGACTATTGCATGAGGTCATTGCATCTTAGTGTTTGATAGTGAAAGGAAAATCCTTCTCTTTCCCTTAATTATACATTCATTGAAAGAAAAGATTGCATATCATTTCTTATGCATGTTTTGGGAACTAAGTCATAATATCATCAGTTTTCACTCTCATATACCTCTGAGTAAAAACATCCACTAAAATCAACACTTAACTAAAAAATTATTAGACTTTTTACATCTTTGTTATCAAACCTACATTAGTTTAAGGTGTAGGGATTTGGAATAGGTTGAAAGGATAACTTTACAAAGCTATCAAACAAAATTAGCATCTTGCGATAGGGAGAGAAAATCCAATTATCGTAAAGGCTTTCTGGGATCCCCCTCTCACATAGGGGTTACGCACAAGGTCACATTCGGGTGAGTTATGGAGATTATTCCTCCGTGGTTCAACTGTTTGTATTGGTCGGATCGTATATTGGGGGTCACTTGAGGGTATACCCATGATTATGAGTGGGAGCCTCTCGATTTTATTTTGGACTTGTTATCCTATCCATACATTTKATCAAACTATCAATTGTACCCACCCAGGGGCTGAATACGAATTGGTGACCTTAGTAGCCATAATATTTAGGGTCTTACACGAGATGACGGTGAAGGGAAGTCTCACTATACCTGGAATAAACATTGGTCAAACTCACTCGGGATCCTTGTAGGGTAAATCTACAATTACTGCATGGAATCTTGCACCAAGGCATAATTTTGTTAAGCAGGTCACCAACGTAATTGATCCACCCTCTCTATCCCCACCCCTTCCTATTTTGATATCACGACATTGGATTTCATCACCAACTAGTGGTTTCATTGTGGGAAGGTTTTGTTTGATTGTTTTCTTTTCAGATTCATAGTGTGTGTTGGTTGTGTTACTTAGTGGACCTTAGGTCGAGTCACTGTTAATGGCATCAAATCCTGAGAGTACCAATGGAGGAACCCCTTATCCTGGGGAACCTGATACCTTTCCTTATTTTGGAAACTTTGGTCCTCTGTACATTTCCACACTGAGTCTTCCAGGACTCACCATCAGATTACCAGTTTGGTTATTCCCCACTCTAGTGATCTTGAATCCTCCCAATGTTTCAACTGCACCTAATATTTTAGATGTCAGTACACCACCCACACATCAACCTCATGTCGAACTTTCTCCTTCTTCACCTATTAAGTCTCCTTCCCTTTCTCCTTCTTCTCCTAGTGAAAGCCAGGTTGATCAAAAGAAGAAGAAATGGAAAGACAAGAAGAAGAAGAGCCCAAAAAGGACCAAGGATCCAACAACATCAGATGTTGAATCCTAGAAACTAGGTACTGTTAATAGTACTAGGAGTGTTGATGAGGTCAACAAGATTAAAATGAAGAATCTGAAACCCAAATTCCTTTACAGTCTTTGTAAGGGTGACCACTTTCTGAGGGATTTCCCTAGTATTCCCAAGGTCTTAGTAATGTGGTCTTATATGTCATCAACCCTTGTTGGACATGCTGGTGATACACCATCAACTAGTGACATTAAGGTTGGTAAGAAGAAGACAACTGTCAAATTTCCTTGTATGTTATGTGAAGGTGATCATTACTATCACCTTTGTCCTCGCATGGACGAGGCTTCTTCTCTTTTGGAAAAACTTCAACTTCCAAAGATTTCCCCCAACCCATTGTTAGTTGATGGATTGATCAATTTGGTTCCATCCCCAGTCAGTCCAGTTGATCAAGTGGTCAATCTATTTTCCTCCTTGGTTGAACCACTCACCGAAGTAGTTGATCTAGTTCTGTCATCGGTCAGCCCCACTCTTCATCTACAGAGTGAAACCCAAGTGACTGATCCAATTCCATCATTGGTCAGCCCCACCCTTCATCCGAAGAGTGTCAATGTGGTCGATTTGGTTCTGCCATCGATCGATCCCACTCCTCCCTTGAAGAGTGCCAAATTGACTGATCCAGTCCCTTCCTCAGTCAGTCCCACCCTTCATCCAAAGAGTGCCAAAGTGGTTGATCCAGTTACATCATCAGTCAATCCCACCCTTCCTCTGAAGAGTGCCAGCATGGTCGATCTGATACCATCATTGGTCGATCCTACTCTCCCTCTAGAGAGTAAACCTGATACTACCCATGTTTTTCTCATTGATACAGAATCTATTGTGTTGGGGAGAATTCCTCCTTCTCCCGTGAAACCCCCTCCAAGTAATGAGGCCATCATTTTTTATTGGGGTGCACTAACTGGACCTCATCTTCTCTCTCACATTCCTTTCAATATTAACGTATAGGTTTGTGGTTGGGACGTTCCTCAAATGCTGATAGATGAAGGTGCGTCTATTAGTATTTTGTCCTCCGTTGCTTGGCACGCTTTGGGTTGTCCTCAGCTTGCGTTGGTTACATAGAATCTGTTATCTTTTAACAGAATAACTAGTCAACCTTTAGGGACCCTTCCTCCATTTTCAGTAACTTTGGGAGGGAAAACTGTCTTTATTGATGTCATGGTAGTCCGAGACCCCTTGGATTTCACATTACTCCTTGGGCAGGATTATGTCTATTCCATGAAAGCTAATGTCTCCACTCTTTTTCGTGTGATATCTTTCCCACGCGATGGAAGAATGGTGAATATTGATCAACTTTCCTTCATCGGTCCTGACTGGATTACCTCCTTGAATGGTTCTTATATGATGATAGTATCACCCCCACTACATGTCAATTATGTGGCATTGTTTCCCATGACTTCAACTTCCGATGATTTGGATCCGGTAGTTCACATGGTGATCTCTATGGTAGGGCTATTGGAGCCTGATCTCCTTACCCTTGTCATGACCCTCGACATGTGTTCCTTCCAGAGTGATTTTCTTCCATTCAGTGAAGATCTCTTGGAAGCCATGACCGAGTTTTGTCCCTTGACATGGTGTCCTTCCAGGATGTTATTTTCTTGGAATCCATGATCAAGAAGAATCCATGAGCATAGTTTTTATTCTCTGTAGCAAGCTTGTTAAAAAATGAAACAGAGGTCCTGAGCATAGTTTCTTTTATTTGTAGCAAGCTCGTTAAAAAATAAAATAGAGTTCACGAGCATAGTTTTTTCTTCTCTGTGGCAAGCTTGTTAAAAAATGAAATAGAATCTTTGAGCATAGTTTTCCTCTCTGTAGCAAGCTCGTTAAAAAATGAAACAGATATCTGGGGATTGAACCTGGAGCCCTGAGCATAGTTCTTTTTCTTGTGTCAATCTTGTTAAAAAATGAAATAGTCACCTCTCTTGAACCTTAATTTCATCCACTCTTCTCCTTTTTCTCCATCTAGTAGAGAAATTGGTGACAAACTCAAAGTCGTTGAATGAATTGAAGCTTGGAGGGCATGTCTCCAGCCTTTGATGATCATTCTAGAGTTAAGTCACTAGCTTTCAAGATGGGGGCATACCGAGCTTAGTCATTGTTATTTCTCGTGCTCGTAAATACATGAGACTGCAACCGGGTAAAATTTTATCTCTTTTTCGGACCCACATGGTTAAATGAAAAGGTAACCCCTTGGAGTCGTCTTTGAGCTCTTTTCAGATTCTCTAAACATGAAAAGATTGTCGAGTGATCTTGCTTCCTTTCCCACTCATTAAAAGGTTTGAAAGGGCGTCTTTCGAGTGATAATTTATCTTTTCTTAGGCCTCGCGAGACTAACATTATGAAAAAGGACAACTTTGGAGTTTCCTTTAAGTTGTTTTCAGACTCTCTAAATATGAAAAACCACTGAGTTTACCTTCTCTAGACTCGTTAAACAATCATACATTGAAGGGCCCATATGGGATCGAACCCTTACTTCTTCCAATTCATTAAACAAAGGAAGAGGGACTTACCGAAGGTGAGTCATATCGAGCATGTGTTACCCTCCTCAAACTCGTTAATTTAAAAAGAGGTACTTGTCTATCTGGATGGGGGAGTAATTGAAAGAAGCAAGCCAAACAGTTTTTGAGAACACTACCAGTAACTCTTACAGTCACCCTTGAACACAACACTTTGTCTTTGCATGCATTTTAATCCGCTGAACCTTTGCACTGATCCAATCCTCTAAGTTTCTGTTACTCCTTTGGGTCACCTGACGAAAGTCATAACATCCACTGCATCATCAAGTTTTGGTCCATGTCAAGTTTCTCCTATTGTTCCTCAGTGTTCAAGGGAAGTATCTGCCTCGGGAGTCAACCATCACAAATATCCTGTTTCAATACCTATGTTAGTCCATGTTCATTTGATCTACCAATTACATCTCTGTGTTAGTTTCATGTCATTGATGGGGGATACATCAAGGCCTTCCTTCAACGAGTCTATTCCTGTCGACTTCAACACATTATCCAGGAACTAGACTTAGAAACTAGTTAGTACCTTGGGACCTGCATGCTTTAATGGCAGGCCTCCTCGTGTTTGACAGTGGGTTTACATCATTGACCTCTGATCGAATGATTCCATAGATGTTCGAATTTAGCTCATTCATTCACATTCACTGGAATGTACTAGGTTACCTTCGGAATCATTGACATCAATGGTGATTTCCCTCGCGCTTGTTAACGGTTTACATCATTGACCGGTAATCAAGTGGTTTCTGCCATGTTCGACATCAGTACATCTATTCATATGGTTAGATTCGTACTACATCAGTATCAGTAAGAAGAACCTGGGTTGATTTTTCACTCTTATGTATACTTTTCCCAGGTTGCGAACGAGTTCTTTTGAACTATGACACATATATTGTTACATAGATCCACTTTGTATTGAGCGTGGCTATGTCTTGTCATCTCGTATATCCACTGTGTATTCTTCATGGCTACGATCAGTTTAGGTCATAGACGTATAGATCCACATTGTATCTGCAATGGCTATACCATTTTTAAAATATAATTATGGATCAGTAGTGTATTTTATGGTTGCCATACCTAAAAATTCTTTATCACTCCAGCATATGTATGCCTGCCTTGGGTTTTGAAACATGTCATAATATTTATTTGATTGTTGTGTGTAGCTTTTTCTGGTTTATCTGCATCCATACCCTTGCTCAAAAAANGATCAGTTTAGGTCATAGACGTATAGATCCACATTGTATCTGCAATGGCTATACCATTTTTAAAATATAATTATGGATCAGTAGTGTATTTTATGGTTGCCATACCTAAAAATTCTTTATCACTCCAGCATAGGTATGCCTGCCTTGGGTTTTGAAACATGTCATAATATTTATTTGATTGTTGTGTGTAGCTTTTTCTGGTTTATCTGCATCCATACCCTTGCTCAAAAAAGTCTACAAAGTATTTCAGTCATCATCATCTTCTAAATTCATACTTTAGGGGGCAATCTGTTACACCTCAAAATTACTCACTTCGATAGTGTCGCAAGTGTCATCATTACAAGTGTTGTAAGTGTCGCATCTTGTTCACAAGTGTCGCATCTTGACTACAAGTGTTGAAAGTGTCAAAAACATCATATTGCCATTTTTTGTATGTCATTCCTCTAA
>JASDQU010103138.1:213026-233907 GCA_032191745.1 Picea mariana
GATCAGTTTAGGTCATAGACGTATAGATCCACATTGTATCTGCAATGGCTATACCATTTTTAAAATATAATTATGGATCAGTAGTGTATTTTATGGTTGCCATACCTAAAAATTCTTTATCACTCCAGCATAGGTATGCCTGCCTTGGGTTTTGAAACATGTCATAATATTTATTTGATTGTTGTGTGTAGCTTTTTCTGGTTTATCTGCATCCATACCCTTGCTCAAAAAAGTCTACAAAGTATTTCAGTCATCATCATCTTCTAAATTCATACTTTAGGGGGCAATCTGTTACACCTCAAAATTACTCACTTCGATAGTGTCGCAAGTGTCATCATTACAAGTGTTGTAAGTGTCGCATCTTGTTCACAAGTGTCGCATCTTGACTACAAGTGTTGAAAGTGTCAAAAACATCATATTGCCATTTTTTGTATGTCATTCCTCTAAYGACATCATAAAGACACTTAAGACACCTCAAAGGTTAGTTAGGAAGAAGAGCAATCACTTGACAGGAAATACAAGCCCTTTGCCATTGGAAAAAACACTCAAAAAATGAATTTTGGARAGGAGTTCTCCCCTACCCACTATCAGGGAGTGTTGGCACTCCCTGAGCCTCTTTGGGGGAGTTATTGAGTTCCCTGTGCACCCTTTTGGGGGAGCGATACCCCTTTTTTGAGCAAATTTTGGGTTTGTTGAGGCAAATCAGGGAAGAATCCCTCAATTCCTGAAGGTGATTGGATTCGAATAGATGGTCAAGGCATGATCTTAGGGAAGATCCTCAACTAAAGGAGAGGAATCCTCAACTTATTCCAAATATATCTCAAGTGGTTGGACCTCTTCAAGGTTATATAAGGATTCCTTCTCATGGTGAAAGGTACAATGGAGATTGAGAATTATACCTAACTTATGATCTCATAAGAAGGTATTGACATGGAAAATATTGGAGATGTGAAACTTATGATCTCATGAGTGAGATGTCATCAAAGAAATCAGTGTAGATCACTTGAGGAAAGGGGTTGGACAATGATAACTGGAATAATTTGTTCCACCTTCATTCAAAGGATTGTAAGTATCTTTACTTATTCTCATTAATAATCAATGCTTGGCCTATTTCTTTCAAACTTGTGCTTGTTCCATATACGTTTGTCTGTAGTAGATGGATCTGTGTTTGAGATAATCTCAGTAGAGTAGGAAATCCATTGTATCTTTTTTTTTCCTACAAGATCTATCAGGGATCTCAGGATTGAAGCTCAGCTAGGACTTTGCACAGACAAACGTCGCTATAAGGTACATATCTTTCTCCTTCTCTTTAATTTATTAGCTTTATTAGATATAAAAGGAAGTCAGTATCCATGTTAAGCACTTTTATGTCTTGGCCTTAGGAGTCTGGAGACCAAGAGGGAATCCACTTGTTCGCAGGGGGATTCACCTACAACACCTACCTTAAAATCTGTGTCTGGTGTCGATCCCTTTGCCCTTGGTTGTTTCCTAACTGCAAGTCTCCTCCCAAGGTTGACCTACATTCATCAAAATACAAACAAGAAACTACAAGCATGCATTCTACATATGGATTAGTGGGTTAGATATCATAACCAAAATGCAAATAAATCATGAATATTGAAGACATCATTTGGCGGGATGGGAAACGTATTTCTTTATATTAATCTCACAAAATCGGTTACAATATGAGACTGACAACTGCTCCTCGAACTCGATCCTGGGATCCTCTTCACCATGCACCAACTGCTTCCACGTAATCTTCTCCTCTTTAGTTCTCTCTAGGGAAATGGCAAGGATTTGCAATGGAGGAAAAAAGGGCTGAAAAAGGGAATTCTAGCTCAAACTCACAACGTGGTTGCAAAATATTGGGGCAAAGGGGGGATAATGAAATGGGTAGAGTTTCTTTTTTCTCATGATTCTTCTTGAAATGGGACCCCAACACCTTCTTTTATAGGCCAAAAAGCTAGGTATTTGGTTGGGTGACTGGCTATAAGTGGTCAAAATATTAGTAACGGCCCAAAAACACGTATCCCTTTGCAATTTTTATTTTTCACACTTTTTGTGAGTGTACGTGGGCTGTAATGGTGCAGCAAGCATGTGTACGTAGGCAATAGTGGTGTAGTGCACGTACATCTTCAAGAAAATGGTTTTTTTATAAGATTTGTTCAATGATGGCTTGGAAAAGATAGCAAGTAAGATGGCCTGATGCCAGGTATGCATGTCTGGTGCAATTTAGGGTTATAACAGATGCCCCCTAATGTGTGAGGTCAGAAGAGCATCTGATGGCCGAAATAAATTACAAATATTCACCAACATACGAAGCGAGTGAGCCTAAAGACCAGAGTTCAAGAGGTGCCATCTGCAAAATAATAATTTGTCTTACCGAGGCAGGCATACCCATGCTCGGGATGAAATAAAATCATGGTTGCAAATCAAATACACTGCAGATCTAGCAAGTTGCGTAGATCTTCTGTCCTGTGAAAAGTAAGGATCATTGAAGCTCTGTGTTGTAACCGCTTGACTGAGATAATATAAAGAAGAATACTTTGTGGATGTAGCCCCAAGGTGGGGTTAAACCACGATAACTTTGTGTATTGTGCTCTGTACTTCGACCTAATGTGTTTACCTCCTTCTTGGCTAAGTGCTTGATGTGATTAAATATATTTAGTTATGCTTTGTGCTTCTAAGATAGGAATGAATGTTAGATCTGATATACAAGATGCTTAGTGTCTGATCTGGTAAATCCAATCTATCTTGTTGTATCTAAGTGTTAAGTCTTCTTGAATCTAATTATATACTACGATGCTCTGTGCTATCTACAAAGTGTTGTAAGGGTTGAATATCGATGGGTAAACCATGCTAGATAATTGCTAAGTGCTATAATCACAGATCTATGTCCTAGCCAAGGTTGCAGACATCTAAGTCCTGCAACCACCCCAGCCTCTACCTCGGGTGAGACTTCATCTGCTTCGTAGGTGTTGTCGAAAGGGCTGGTAGTTAGGGTTTGTTGGTGCGCTCTTGGAGTGAACCCTGGGTCTGCCCCTATGCCAACAAATGGTTCCGTTGTTGGGACCTAAAATTGTGATTGTTGGGAACTAAAGAAGAAGAAGCTTTCTGAAAAATAAGCTCTGAATCAAATCAGATATGAAGAAATCAAGATCAGATCTAAAGAACAGAAGCGAGATCTGAACGCTCTGTTCTTTAGGAAAAGTAAAAGTGGAAATTTTTGAAAGAAAGAGGTCAGATCTGCAGAAAAGAAGTAAGATCTGTAAACTCTGTGCTCTGATAAAGGTAAGAATATTTAGAAGTCTTAAATCTGAAAACTTTGTGCTCTATATAGGCAAGATAAGTTGAAATTTTTTTTTTCTAAAGCATGAATTTAGGTACGCTTGATAGATTTTGTCCTAGCCTGAAAACTAGGGCATTGTTAGATGGAAGAAAATTTGATAGATCTGATAAGAATAATTATAGATATGTTATACCTATGCATAAAAAGAATGTTTGGACTAGCAGATGGATGCAGGATCCTAGAAAGAATTTTTTGCAGGCCAACTACCATGACCCTAGTGCGCAGTGCAGAAGAGGTTGGGGGCCATTTAAAAGAAAGAGAGGATTGACCCTATGTTACAGTTGCAGAAAACTGGGACATCTAGCTAAGGAGTGCCCTGGTGGAAGAATGAGTTGTCTCTGTTGCAAGGCTTTGGACCATGAAGTATTGGATTGCCCTAGAATGATTGCCAAGCTTGAAAAAATGAATCTACATGAACAAAACCTTAAGGCAGATCCACAAATAGAAAAAACCCAGAAAGAATTAGAGAAGATGTTACTACATATGAAAGAAACCTTGAATGATCTTCAAAGAGAAATAATGCATCGAAGTAAGAATAGAAGACTTCAACATTGACTGTGTTTTGGATGAGGAAACACAGGTGAATGTCATGACAGAAAGAACTTGGGAAGCTCTAGGGAGACCTGCTATGACTCCATCCCTAAGTGGAATAGGTTTATTCAGAGGAAAAATGGTAAATCTATGTGGAAGGCTCACTCAGATATCTATGAGTGTCAATGGAATTCCGACAAAGGAAGATTTTGAAATCATCAAATTTATTGAGGATAGTTCCCCATTTACTATGTTACTTGGAAATACTTAGATTGAAAGAGATCACGCTAGAAAGAAGGTAGAATAAAAAGTTTTAGAACAATGGAGACAAGAGTTAAAATACTTTAGGACTAGAAAGATCGCACAGTTGATTGAAGAACGAAAGAACAGATCGAATCCATTTCACACTAGAAACCCAGACTTCGAAGTTATTAGAACGCCATAGGATTCAAAGAAGATTGAAGTCTCCATCATAGACAAATAAGAGTCGTTATCCATGAACCCTAAGAAAAAACATCAGTAGCGCGAAGTGACTATATCCAAGGAAAATAGAAATCAGAATGGGAAAAGAACCACTGAGATGAAGCTCACGGGAAAGAAAGCTAGAAAGTTAAGTAAGAAGAAGGCGAAGATGGAAAAACTAAAGAAGAGTCCAAATGGAACTTCACAAAAAGAGAAATTGCAGAATTTCAGCTTCGCTGAGATATCAAAACAGCGACATGGGTCACTTCGCCATGGTGAAGCGATATAGCCGTTGGAAGCCAATATGTCCGTTCGACTGCCGCTCCAAACGGGTCGAAAAACAATTATGGGTTACCACTAGACCATTAGACAGCACCAAAATGGATAGAATGGAGTTAATGAAGGCCCCATGTCCATTGCAAGTAGACCGTTGCTGAGATTTCCTATTTAGCTCGTTGCGCCATTCCCGAAGAACACTTTTTCCAATTAAGAAGTTGAAGCCTGCAGAATTTTCAAGTGTCTACAGTGATCGTCACACCATTTTTATTTATCCTAGTACAGTGCTTAAGACCAATGTGACCCGAATTATTTTCCTTGAGCGTATATGTCCAACGAGCTCAGTGTAGCTAAAGAATATGTAAGAGAGGTACTCGCTAGCCTCAGAACCGAATGAGTCATTTTAGAAATAGGGTTGTCTATAGGTTTACAGGCATCATCAACAAGAGGAACGCAAGCCTCCCCATCGACTACTCGAGAAGGAACATCTCGAGCCAGTGCAGAAAGAAGAACTAAGCATAAAGATGACATAACCAATGCAAAGTTAGTACCATCCATCCTACCATCTTACATACCCCCTCTTAGCAGTGTGATTAACTGGGACAACGTCCCTCGAGACTTTGAATACACCCTAGTCATTTCTTATCTACCAAAATGAGTATGCACCTACTGCGCAGATCAAGACAAGGTTGCGGCGTTGAAGTTTTGCGACTTTAACCTGGGAGACCGCAAAGCTTACAGCATGCTTTTCCTACACAAGTACTTAACTAGAAACAAGGGAAAGAATTCCAAGATCGTCCCTCAGCCATGGATGATGAACCTCGAGCAGTCTACGTTGCTCAGCGTCATGAAAATACCACACTTCAGCAGACACCAAGAGGTGAATTCTCGTGTAAAATTGTTGCTAGCAAGTTACTATGTAGGATACCTATGGGTAAACTACCGCATAACTGTTGATCTGGTGTTGATCAATAAGATCATCGGGCTTAGTATGCAGGGCCCTGATCCCCAGGATTACTACCCTGAAAAGACCGCAGACCGCGCTCTTTCACAAAAGATTAAAGAAGCTTATGGTAATGTCGAGAAGGGCACGTGAGGATACAAGGTAGCCTCTATTGAGAGTGGCACAGTGCGCCTTGCATGCCAAATGATAGTAGGGAAATTGGTATTTAAGAACAGACCAACTCAAGTATCATGCTTCGTAGTTGACCTCACAGGTAAATGCGCAGAGGGACTACAAATGAACTGGGTGAAGTACCTAGTTAACCAGCTAGAGATTGACTGCAGAGAAGCCCAGGATTAGGGGCATGAATTCAATTTTAGCTGGCTTTTGGTGAAACCTTCTTGGACCTCGACCCTTTTGAGCCCTTAGCCATGAATTTCAGTACTTTATGGTACTCGAATGATATGAACAGGCAGTGGCAATCAAATGTCATTTTCCATACATACTATAACCAATAGAAAGTAGCAATAGGGGGTGAACCTCGCATAACCTTGAACACTTTACAAAGGTTCTAACCTCTGATAAAGTTCAGCGTAGATCACCACTTTATATACCTAACTCCACACGCTGATGAACACCAGGAACAGCTTCAATCCTATTATAAGATGACAGAAGAAGACCTGGAATAAATCACCAAGGAATGGTCATCGGACCTCCTTATCTCAGCAGATCCAGTAGATATGTTTGACATCGATAGCCCAGAAGTTGTACAGAATACACCTGGGCCCAGTAAGGTGAATAAAACTAAGAAGATAAAAAAAGATGAGGAAATCTAGGACGTCGACAGTAGATCTGTAAGGACGGCTTCCACCAAACCCAATCACAGAGGTAATAACAAAGACTTTGAAGAAGTTGAACAAAGGCCAAAGGATGAAGTAGAGATCATAAAGAAAAGAAACGGTTCACCTCTAGAACGTTCTTTCAAGAATAAGTCGAAAGCATCCATGACTAAACTGATGACCACACTCACCCCAAATGACTTCAACTTCTTCCTCGCGACTATGAATGAATCTATCAAAGAGATAATAGAAAAAGAGGTAGCCAAGCAAAAGGCCATGTACAGCAGAATTGAAATCGAGCACCAAGGAGTAAAGAAAGCACTTCAATCGAGCCGTGCATCTTACATTGTGCCCCTGCCAGAAGGAACAACAGAAGCAGGAGATGAACCAATTCAAATCCATAAGATTGTTGACATAGTCGAAGTATGCCTTCGAAAAGCAGAAGAAGTAACAACGCAGGCCACCCAGGCCCTAAAGCAAGCATAGGAGGAAATCATAGAGCAACGCCAAGCTGCACAKCACGAGAAGCAGTCCATCCAAGCGAAATTTGTAGAAGACAGAGCAAAAATCCAAAAGGATAAGGAGCAAGTTCTCACGAAGCAAGTCGGGATCGAAGAAGCTATCAACAAAGAATTTTGTTCTATGACTGACTTAGAACAGAAGGACGAAGAACCCTTAGACCGTCAAGTGATGAATCTTGCTGAAGTTATTCAGCAACTTCAACAAAGAGTCGTCAACTTAGAGCTTCATATCATCCCAAGCACCCCGCAAGAAGAGCGCGACCAGCGAGAAATAACTGCTCGAAGTACAGTAGAAAGGATTAAAGCACTCACCAAAGAATGCAAACAATTAAGTAGCAGAAGTGCACAGATACATCAGAACCTAACCGAGAACCCGGAATTGCATAAATTGGAGTCGTAGCTCCAGGAAGCGAAGTGGCATGCAGATAGACTTCATATGTAGTTAAAGACCCTATCAACCATATAGAAAATGAAGCGATCCCACGAGCAATGCGTCGCACAGCAGCAGATCCACATGATCCAGAGAAAGGTAATGGAAGTAACTCAGCAACTTCAACCTTTGTAGGATAAGGCATGTCATCTATTCTTAGAGATTGAGAACCAAGGAACAGATCTAGAACAAATCGTGACTACAGCTGAATAGCGCTTAGAGGGACCAGTCAATAATGCACTCATCCAGGAACTCGCCAAGCAAGAGGACACCACAAAGCAGCAGGTCAAAGCAGCTCGAGCCAAACTCGAGGAGTTTGAAGCAGAATTGGTCAAGCCTGAGTGACTCAGGATGAGTCATAAGTAAGTGTTGGGGGCATGTTGGCCCTTGACCAAGTTTTGAGGAATACTTGGTCATATTTGACCATTTTTGGGACCGTGACATCTAGTCAAAGATGGAGCGCAACGCGAAGCGGAAATTAGGGAAGCAAAACCTATTTTTGGGACCTTTTTAGGGTCTTTGGGTTGATGTAAAGGGAAAGGGATGTCATCCCGTGGATTTACCCATGCTTAGGCCCATTTTGTAATCTATAAATAGATACTTAGGAAATGCAAGTAGAGGAGGTTAGTACATCTATGTGATGTATAGCTAAAGGCTTAGTTCTAGTAATTGGATCTGTGTGATCGGATGTATATTGCAAGTGATATGTGAATGATTGTAAGGATCTTGAAAAACTAAGTGCAAGTTGTTGTAGTTTTTTGCTGAAGTGCAAGGAAGAAGGATCTAGCGAGCTCGCTAGATCCTTATTCCTTGCACAGATCTTCTGTCTTGTGCAAAGTAAGGATCATTGAAGCTCTGTTTTGTAACCGCTTGAACGAGATAATATAAAGAAGAAGACTTTGTGTACGTAGCCCCAAGGTGGGGGTGAACCATAGTAACTTTGTGTATTGTGCTCTATGTTTCGACCTAATGCATTTATGTCCTTCTTGGCTAATTGCTTGATGTGATTAAATAGATTTAGTTATGCATTGTGCTTCTGAGATAGGAATGAATGTTAGATCTGATATATAAGATGCTTATTATCTGATCTGGTGAATCCAAACTATCTTGTTGTATCTAAGTGCTAAGTCTTCTCGAATCTAAGTATATACTGCGATGCTCTGTGCTATCTTTGAAGTGTTGTAAGGGTTTAATATCGATGGGTAAACCATGCTAGATAATTGCTAAGTGCTATAATCACAGATCTGTGTCCTAGCTAAGGTTGCATACATCTGAGTCTTGCAACCACCCCAGCCTACCTCGGGTGAGACTTCATCTGCTTCAAAGGTGTTGTCAAAAGGGTCGATAGTTAGGGTTTGTTGGTGCACTCTTGGAGTGAACCCTGGGTCTACCCCGTGCCAACAAGGGAGTCTGAAAAGAGCTTAACTATGGACTCCTTGGGGGTTCCTTTTTCATAATTTTAGTCCCTCGGGCCCGAAAAAGGGTTAAAATTATACCTGAGAATACTCTTCTAGAGAACCAAAGCTCCTAGAGTATACCTTTGTTCGTAAAATTGACCGTCCAGATCAAAAAAGGGGTAAACTATCATCGGATAGATGTGTCTTCAAGTTTTAGTTTGGCGAGTGTGAGGGGAAACAAGATCGCTCAGAAATCTTTTCATGTTTAGAGGGTCTGAAAAGGGATTAAAAGAAGACCTGTCATTGTTTGGGAGCCTAAGGGCAAGGTCAAGAGTGATGATGAATCATGAAAATGAGTCTCAAACTCATAATCAAGAAAAACTAATAAGGACTCCCAAGCATGGACGCCAAAAGAAATGAGGATCTAACTAGGGAATCCATGTAAAGGAAAGATCTACCACTAAGGTATGACACTTCTAAAGTAGAAAATATGGTTCTGTGTTGCAACTCGATGGGTTTGATCCTATGGTAAAGTGGAAAATACAACGAGATGCAAAAAGTGGAGGTGGAAACCTAACTTAGATACAAAAAGTTGGAAAAACAACTTTTTTAGCAAAGGACCTTTAAAATGAACCAACTCTCAAAAATTTCCCAATACCAAAAGTAACATGTATTGTAACATCCCATAAGAAACTCAAGAACCATACTAAATGATCTTCGAGCTAGAAAAAATGACAAAGGGGTCCAAAAAATGACAAAAAGGGACCAAAAAGTCTATAAATAGAAGCCGACAACTCATTATCACCTTTGTAAATTGAGAATTCACCAAGAAGTCAAAAACACCCCTTTGCTAAAAGAGTTGATTCCAGGAGCTTCAGAGGACGAAATGAACTTCCACTTGGACCAAGTACAAACTAGCTCCTCTTGCATTTTTATACTTTCCTTTTGCATTTTAATTTGGTTTTTGGGGGGCCGCACACCTCTAAAAAAGGTCAACCCTACGTGTAGGCAGTCTGTCTTAGGACAACCCTCGTATTCCTGTGTGAAGAAAAAAATTTCCCGCATGCATATGTCACTGTGTCCAATACAACCCACGTACACCCTCCAAATTGTGGAAAATTTAAAAAAAGCAAGATTTTTTACTCTCTTTTGAACTTGTTCATTTTTTAGGATGTACGTTCATTGGAGAGAAAGGGAGCATGAAGACATTGATTGTTTTTTCAAAAGACCCTGTTTATCTTGCCATATTATCTCAATGTGGTTTATTGAAATACTTCCAGTGTCCACTCATGACGATACAACCCAAGTTACTGAACGCCTTGGTAGATTACTGGCACCCGGACGCCGAGGCATTTATGCTCAAGGGGGAGTCATTGACTCCAACGACTGAAGACATTTACTTCCTGACTGGTCTCTTGAGGAGAGGGTATCCAGTCAACTTATGTACCTTTCCCCCCAAGCCTCACAACATAGCCAAGTTAATCAGGCTAGACTGTGAGGTGGGCACAGATAAAGTGGGTTCTTAGGTGTCGATCCATAAGATTTCCAACCTATCACTGAAAGTGATAGTTTTACTTATTGGGAAGATCATTGGATCCCTGGATTTACATCAGGATTCTTGGATGCACATGCATTGTGCGGTATAGTGCTTGAATGCACAAGTGTTCGAATGGAGCACAACCATGCTAGATTGCATGAAGAGACAGCTGACAGAGTGTCGAGTGCAGGAGAACAAAAACTTTGGGTTCGGGACTATTTTGTGTTCTTTCTTCTTCGAGAGGGTACCTAGTCTCAGTCCATGAGAGATAGTATGAGGGCATGAGGCCTCCCTCCCAGCATTATGTAGATGGGTGGTGATGTTGTCATGACAGGGGGGAGGGAGGACCATTGAGGCCTTCGATGATAAATTTTTTGACTGGTGGTCTCGAAAGATTCCAGCCATAGAGGACTACCCCTATGTCGAGATCAACTTCTCCAGGGATCCTAATATGCCCGTACCTCCCGGAGTAGAATGAGGAGAGATAGGTATGTTTGTTTTTCAAAGTTATTTAATTTTTATTTCTTTTTATATATATCATTTTTATGTGTACCAGAGTATCTGACAACTATGTATCTGTTATGTACAGAGGCAGGACCAACCATAACCACTGGACCAGCAGTAGCAGCAGGGGGACCTCCAGCTGGAGAGGCTGAGAGAGTATTGAGACAGGTGGAGCGGAACCTCACCACGCTCACTTGTGCAATCCCTATGGCAAAGATCAAGGATCTGCCACTAGTGATGCAACCTCATGTAGTTAGCGTACCACGGACCTAGGTCCAACTCTTCTAGCATTTGGAAAACACTTTTTTTCACTACGGTAGGGCAAACAAGCCCCGCCCTTAACTAGGTTGGAATGATTACGTGCCAAGGAAACCTTTTGTATATTTTTTAGGGCACAAGCCACGTGACTCTTAATGGACATATATATTTTTGAGGCGTTTGCGCCCACCTATGTACTATGATACTTTCGATATATATATGCATATTTATATATTTTTATTTCTTATGGATTACATTTATTTATAAATGTATTTACGTGTGTGTGTGTGTGATTTTTATTACATGTGTGCAATATGCCAATCTAATACATGATTAGCTAGAGTATCCATGATTTGGTTCAATCTCCTAGGAACATGGATTTACGTAATGTAATCAAAGCTTCATTCTAATGGATGTACCCTAAGGAACGGTCGGTGTAGAGTAGGATCGTAAACGCGATAAACCCCATTTAACTGAGACACAACCAACTGAGCGTCTAAGTAGACTCGGAGGTGAGAGATACCATGCAACAAAGTGTCATGAAGAAACTCTAAGACTGCATTGTATTCGGAAATATTGTTTGTGGTGTGGCCTAAACAAATACCTCCTGAAGATAGCAATTGGCCTTGAGGTGTGAAAATGACCCAAGATGCAGAAGAAATCCTTTGAGTGTGTTGGCTAGTGTTGTCCACAAACCCAACGAACACCTCTGATTCACTTGACATCTGGCATGGTGAAAAATATGACATCAAAAATGACACGTCCATAAAACCAAAAAGACAAAAACTAAAAAAGAAAATGTATAAGAACTATACATATGTACAAGAAGTCACCCAAGGCGACCCACCTATGAGTAATACTTCTTGAGGTAGATCCCATTTCTAGGCTCCACCAAAGAATTTCCCTCAAAGTCCACCAGAAAATAAGTGCCCTTCTTTAGAACCTCCTTCACAATTAAAGGTCTGTACCACATGGGTTTGAACTTGCCTGCCCCCAGGGGATCCTTATCTTAGTCATAGACCAGAACAAGGTCGCCTTCAGAGAAAATACGAGGATGAATGGATCGATCATAATGACATTTGACTTTTTGTTTGTGAGCCTCGTTGGCCAAGGCTTCATCCTGACGCTGCTCATCGAGCTACTCAAGATATAATAAACGCTCCTCAAGTGGTGAAGTTTCTGGAAATAATTGTACTGCCAACTTTAGAGACGGGATCTAGCACTCTATAGGAAAGATTACTTCCAGCCCGTAAATGAGTTGAAAAGGTGAGAAACTGGTTGTAGTCTTAATAGATGTTTGGTAGGCCCATAATGTCGAGTACAACATCAAATCCCAATTTGACTTGGCTGAATTGATCGTTCGTTGTAGAATAGTCTTAAGGGACTTATTCACAGCTTCCACCTGACCATTCACTTGTGGATAATAGGGTGACAAATGTTCTTTCCTGAACCCAATCTTTGACATTAACTTGGACATCATTTTGTTCTGAAAGTGACTACCATCGTCAGTGACAATCTCTCTCGGGACGCCAAACCTTGCTATTATCTGGTCAAACAAAAAGAGAGTTGTTGTCTCGCCATCATATTTAAACGTTGGCATAGCCTCGACCCATTTAGTGAAGTAGTCTACTGCTATGATGATATAATGGTGCCCCCTTACTGAAGGGGGGTTGCATGTAGTGTAATCAATCCCTCACTTGGTGAAGGGACCAACTGTGATGACAGGAAAAATGGGAGCGGGGTGTGCCCTCGTTTTCCGAGAGAAGATCTAATATGGGTGGCACTTCTTAACCGATTCAACACAATCTTTGATTAATGTCTGCCAAAAGTAACTGGCTCGTAGAATATTTTGGGTTGTTACCAACCCATAAAAATGACCACCACATGCTCCAGTGTGGCAATCGTTAAGCATTATTTTTTCTTCCTCATGTGTGAGACACCGACGAAGGATGCAATCTACACCTCGACGATACATAGTGTTCTCGATTATGAGATAATTCATGGTTTGATGGCATATACGAAGATGCTCATCATGAGAAGAAGAGGTGGGGCACTTCAAAGTCTAGAAATAAACTAGTATATCTACATACCAGGGGTCCAAATACGCGATAAAAAACATGTCTCCTTTAATAGGCGACTCCTCGGGTATAACATCACCTGATTCGACCGTAAGTTATGAGATGAGTTCCGCGAAGACCAACGACTTTTTGGATTTCACCGAAATAAAATCCAAGTCAAATTCTTGGACTATAACTATCCATCTACTGATCTTTCTGTTGATTACACATTGTGTCAACACGTATTGAAACGGATTCACAAGGGAAATGACGGTGGTCTTGTGAAACAAGATATAATGACGGAACCATTGGACAACATGAACTGCTGCCAACGCAAGTTTTTCGACGTGGGAATAATTGAGTTCCGGTCCAACCAGGCCTTGTCTCAGGTAATAAATCATGTATTCTTTGAGAAAATCATGCTCCTGAACCAAGACCATATCGATGGTCGACTTTGCAACAGCCAAGTACAATAAGAAATCTTTATTATAATTGGGTGGTTGAAGGAGAGGGGCATATGTGAGGGTGTGTTTCAATGCTTTGAAAGAGCATTGAGTGGCTTCATCCCAATGAAAGGGAACATCCTTCTTTAGTAAACACATGAAACCCTTTGTGATATCGACATAGTTTGCAATGAAACGTCGTAAAATGTTCACTTTTCCCTGTAAACTCTGAAACTGAGGGATTGTGCATAGGGGAGGGAACTGAATTATCGCCTCAACCTTTAGAGGATCGACCATGATCATTGTTGTCAAAAGAATGAAACCTAGAATGCAACCTGACATTACGCAAAAACTGCATTTGTTTGGATTCAAGTGAATCTGGTAGTAGTGACATCGCTCAAAGATAAGTTGGAGGTGTGTGGGATGATCAGCTCTTTTACGATATCGTGATGTTAAATCATCAAGATAAGCCTCAACTATGTGTTTGAGATCATGGAAAGTAAAAGAGATGGCCCGTTGAAAAGTAGCTCCAGCACTTTTCAAACCAAAAGGCATCTTCCGATAAGCGAATGTACCCCATGAACAAATGAAAGTGGTTTTGTGTTGGTCTTCAGGTTTGATCTGTATCTGATTTTATACCAAAAACCCTCCATGAAAGAAAAGACCTCGCAACCTATGCATTCATTGACTATCTGGTCAATAAATGGCACGGGGAAATTATCCTTTGGACAGGCCTTGTTCAAATCACGGAACTCCATACATACGCGAATCATACCTTTTTTTTGTTGACTGGAACAGGATTTGACACCCATTGAGTCAATTGGAAAGGGTAGATGAAACCAGCTTCAAGCCGTTTCTCTACTTCAGCCTTGATAGTTGTTGTTTTCTTAGGATTAACCGGTCGAATCTTCTACCAGACTGACTTAGTGTCAGGAAACGTCATGATTTTGTGTTCAATGATTCTTGGATCTATGCCTGGCATTTCCTCATACGACTAGGAAAACACGTTGCAAAATTCTTTAAATAAGTCCTTGTAGATTCGAATCTCCTCAGGGGAGTAGTTTGCTCCAATGAAGACATTCTCCATGACTCCAAGGGTTCTATAGATATCAATAGGTATCTTTTTAGCTATGGTTTCCATTTTTCCTTCAACATAAACTATGTGCATAGCCAAAGTATTGATAGGACAAGACCTATCTCTAGTCATAGTCAACATGAATTCACCTACTTTAATTATTCTTAACTCTAGGAGGAAATAAGATCTGTGATGGAGATCGTCCCATGGTCTATCTGAACTAGTCATTGCCTCAATAATTGCCTCATTTGAGGGCAAGACTAAGTCTAAATAATCAGTATCGGTGAGGGAATATTGAGCTGAAATAGGCTTGAGAACCGTATCTAACTTCTGTGCGGGAGTCAGATTGGGATCGATGGAAGCTCGTTGGACTATAGAGTATGCAACCTCTGTTGCGGACAAAGGTATGGCCCTGCCATGGTGTCATGTCCCTTCCATCTTGGCTGATGGGGAAGGAAAAGTCCACAGATCATCAAAGTAATTCGTACGAAATGATGAGACTTGAAATATTTCAACCTTAGGTTGGTCGGGGACCTCCGATATGAGCTTAATGTCATCGGAAGGAGGCGGGTAATCAAAAGTACCCATCAAAGGTAGGCACAAATCAACCCCTATGTTGGCGATGCTAAGTTGAGGGTTATCAATCATCAGGACCGTGGATGCCCCTAATGAAGGGTCAGGACGAGAGAAGGACAACTGATCAATGGACATGATCCAGCCCTCGTGTGGAAACAACAAGACTTGGAAACCTATAGCGACCACTACCTGCATAGCATAGGTCCAACTCCTTCCTAACAAGATATTGTAGTTGAGAGATGCATCGACCACTTCAACCTCGATGCACACGGTCTTCCCCCCTAACTGCACGGGGAAAGAGGGGATGATTCCATGTGGTCAGAACAAATGATCGTCAAAAGCGATAAGAAGAGTAGGTGATGGAGACAAAATGGGTTGGCCAATGGCCTTCCAACACGCTAATGACATCACGAATGTTTAGGTGCCCTCATCAACCACCGTGCAGAAAATGTTCCGAGTAAAAGTTTTCATGGTGTAAGCCACTACTATCTAAAATGCCACGTGGTAAGGGAGATTAGGTTTTAATTCAGTCATATCAAGCATGATCGTTCCCAGATTACAAGTCTCAGCAGATCCCAAGGCAGCTAACAAAGCCTTTCTCCAGGAAGGGAAGCTCTGGAGGACCTCCAAAGCGAACATTGCATAAGGGGTTTGAGACAAATTCTCCACCACTGAGTAGTTCTGGGTGGCCCTTAAGTTTGGATTGTGAGAATATTTCTTGAACACACCTTTTGGGATGCGTGTCATTGTTTCGCCCAATGTCTTCTCAATATGGAGAGGAAGAGATGGGTTTTCAGCTTCTTTACCCTTCTCAAAGGTGTTTGGCATTCCATAGTCGTGTTTCCTAGTTTCTATATCAATACTACCTTTCATCATATACACATTCGTGAACGAAGGATTACTCGAAGATGGAGGGGGTCACTGACTACCCCCTTCCGTGCTCGTAGAGGCTTGAGTTAAACTTTTCCCACATGGAAATGGGTTTGTTAACATGACAGGTTGTTGCTGTGCCAATGACTTTTGGGCCTCTACCAGTTGAGGGAACAGGTGAGACAGATGGTCTTCTGTGCACAGATTACATGAATACTTCAACTTCTTATTTTCTGTGTTTCCCGCTGCCATCATTATTGGTAGGTTTCTTATCCCCCTTACCCTTCTTTCTCTATTTATTCTTTTCATCAGGCTATTGGGTGGCCTTCGGGTTTGTCGATTGTGCATTGTGTACATCTGATGTTTGAGTAGGGGGAGCAGTTGAACCTATGGTTTGCTTGGTTGTTGTCTATTGTATTGACAATTGATGTAATTGATTCAACAACTAATCAGCGGGCTTTGTTTGCGTTGAACCAAAAATACCATCGGCATGTGGTCCAGATCTATTTCTGGTCTTTTCAAGTAACGACCACGGTGTGTCTGTCAAAACTTCATAAAGTAAACCAGACTGAGAGTAAATCATCTCTAGCTATTGATATCTCATTATCGCTTCTTCTTCTTAAAAGACCCCCGACGTTGCGATGTATTTAGGTAACTGAGGTACCAAATACTTAAGGAACCACTCAAGAAGGAATGTTGGTGGGACTGGTAATTTTATCAAACTCTTTCGGTGTCTCCATTCACGGATGTGATCTAAGATATGGTCCGCCTTTGTTTTCTCAAAGTTGGCCAGCAACTCGATGTCGACGTCGTATCTCACAGGTAATTGAAAATGATTTAAGAAAACCATTGCCAATTCACCAAAGGTAGAATATCTTGAGCGGTCGAGCTCGATGTCCCATTTCACAGCACTCTCGATGACAATGTGTTGAAACAAACACAACTGGATGGAGTCGTATCTCAAAGAGTTGGACAAGCACCATAAATGGAAGGTAGTCATGTGATCACCTAGATCTTCATTAGGCTTAGCTTAGAACTTTGGAATGTCCAAAGGCAACTTGGTTGGCATAAGAGGCCAATGCAGATCATGAAAAATGGGGTCGTTTAATAACATTGTCAAGTCTAGCAAGTACAAAGTTGCCAGAAACGATAATTTGGGTTGTTGATTATAACCAGGGAAAAAGGATCCTGGAGTTTGGCTCGCACCAGGTTGCCAAGAAACGTTATTTTTCTGGCCAGGGTTTTGGTAATAACCATGGGATGACCAATGTATGGGTTCTATTCTTGTTGAGACGTCATCGGCTGACTCCCATAATATGACGTAGAAGGGTGGGCTTGCATTGTATTCCAAGGATTTTGTGAAGGGTTACCACCTGTTGATCCGACGGGCATAGCTCATGAGCCTTGCCCGGGGTTCCATTGGCTATGGAAGGGGTTTCCCTCGGTTGGCATTCCTGACGAGGGAAATGATCCCTACCATGGATTCCAAGGTCCTTGAGAGGAAGGAATTGTTGAGTTTTCCCCCAGTGCAAGAATAGTACCCTGCATAGGATTTTTTTGTCCATAACCGGGGTTGCCCCCGACCGAGACGCAAGCTGATGAGAATACGTTGTTGCCAAACGTGTCAAACAAAGAGAATGGTGTCAAACCTACCATCATTATATAAGAATGAATTCCTTGACTACCTTCTCCAAATGAACTATAGTTTACATTCAGCCCAACAGAGTGTTGGTGAGCACCACTGAGCAAAGGGGATGAAGGAGGTATATAACACCCTCCGTAAGGGAAAGTGTTATAGGGAGCTGAAATCCCCCCCATGGATACTTGTAGTGGAGCGTTCGATCTCCTTGCCCCATACCTAAAGTCTGTAGAGTGGAGTAGGAAAGGACAGAGTTTGTATCGAAGCCATGCATTCCGTATGAGAACGGAGGGCCTGTCGCACTCTGGGTGAAAGGAGCAGTGATCGCAGCCATAGACAGAATTGAACCATTACCCAAGGTAGAGGCAGTCGAGACCATAGTGGTCTTGACCAGGGATGGTTGGTTAGGAGGTGGAAAACTCCCCATAGTGATAGTCGTAGAGGGAGTATGAGGATTCCTTGAAGAAGTAGTAGCATTTGTCTCCATTGTTGCTTCTGACACTATCTGACGCTCGTAAGGGTGAACCTGTATGATGACGGATGTCGATAGATTGGTGATCAGAGGATTATATGGACCAAGCGATTTCGCTCCAAGGTCTAAAATGGTTGGTTCCTCTGGAAAAAAATGTTCTCCTCTTGAATATGGGTCGGGCACAGTTTCCTATGACCCGGTCACCTCAAAAGACCCTTGTTGGTCTAGTCTTTGCCTTAGTGGTGGCGGAAGTGGCTCCAGATAAACTGGTGGCAGGCCAAGAATCCTTCGCGACTAGTGGAGCTATTGATCCTCCACAGTGTGAGAAGATCAATGACACACTAGGGATTTCTATTAACGTTAAATACCATGTAATATACCAAATATAAAATGTATGAAGAACAGAAATAAAATGCTAGTAATGGCAGAATAACAACAATATAACCAGAACATTCACCACAATAACACTGAAATGATATGTGAATAATAACAGAAATAGCACTTTGAATCTAAAAGAAATGTTCACGAGCCTCTTCAAGGGGGCAACCTCCAGTTGAGCAGAGCTCTATTACAATAATATCCAAGTTAGGGTTCTCATACCCTCGACTCCTATTTATACTAAAAAGAAGCATCTAGAGGAAGATCCTTCTAGAGCAAGAAGCTTCTATTAGGTCTTCTTACATCTGCCTTATTCTATTTTATTGAAAGGCCTTATTAATATTGACCTTTATTACATACGAATATATTTTTCTACATATGTGCGGGTTAGGACCCTAACATGTCCTCCCCCTTAAAAATAGCCTTGTACTCAAGGCTTGAGATGAGGAAACTGGTGTAGAATGGTAGCTGGTTCCCAAGTGTCGTCTGCGGGAGTTTTATCTTTCCATTGGACGAGCACTTCCTTGATGGTTCTCTGACATAGGTGATGCTCACGCTGGTCCAAAACTGCTTCTGGCTATAGCCAAATGGATCCTTCTTTAGCTAACTCTGGAAGGTTGGTTTGAATTTGGCACTTAGCTCCAATCACCTTCTTTAAGCATGAAACATGAAAAACAGGATGTAGCTTCGAATGGCTAGGCAAAGCTAACTGATAGGCTACTTGTCCCACATACTTGAGAATGGTATAAGGACCATAAAATTTGGGCACTAGCTTTTGACAATGCTTGGCCTTGAGGGAAGTTTGCTTGTAAGGTTGTAGTCAAAGAAACCCCTGATCCCCTTCTGCAAATTGATGTTCAGAGCCACCTTTATTTGCTTGTTGCTTCATGCGATTTTGTGCCATGACCAAATTCTCTTTGAGGGTACGGAGAATAGGCTCTCGAGTTGTAAGTGTTAGGTCAACTACCTGGACCTTCGAGGAACCCAATAAGTATGAGAGAACTAAAGGTGGCTTATGTCCATATACTGCTTCAAAAGGAGTCATGTGTGTAGTTGTATGGTATGAAGTGTTGTACCAACATTCAGCTAGGGGTAACCATCGAGCCCACTGATTTTTCTTTTCTGAGGAAAAACACCTCAAATATGTTTCCAAACACTTGTTGACAACTTTCGTTTGGCCATCAGTCTAGGGATGATAAGTTGTGCTGAGATGAAATTCGATGCCTTGTATCTTGAACAGTTTTTGCCAAACATTGCTTGTGAAAGTTGGGTCGCGATCAGAAACAATAGAATGCGGCATGCCATGAAGCTTGAAGACCTGATCCATGAAAATTTGAGCCACCGTGGATGCTGTAAATGAGTGTTGAAGGGCACAGAAATGAGCATACTTGGAAAGGTGATCAACAACCACCATGATGACAGATTTATTGCCCAATTTGGATAAGCCGATAATAAAATCCATAGAGATATCCTTCCAAATAGTAGGTGGAATCAGGAGTGGTTGTAGTGTGCCCAGAGATTTGACTGTTTCTCCCTTGTTGCGTTGACACACATCAAATTCAGCTACAAAATTACGAATGTCTTGTTTCATACCATCCCAAAAAAGGAATGTTTGACCCTATCACAGGTTTTGGTGAACCCGGAGTGCCCTGTTGTGGGTGTAGCATGAAGCTCAGAAAGTACCATGGATTTAAGCTTTGATTGTTTACTTAAATACAAATGGCCTTTGTATTGAAGTTCATCATGGAGCCAGGAGTACCCTGGGGAAGCTAGAGCATTGGACTGCAATTGTTGGATCAACTGCAAACTTTTGGGATCTTGTAGCCATTCTTGGCAAACGGCTTGGAGCCAATTTGGTACAATGAATGAAAGAGAAAAAAGGGATCCTTCATCTTCATATTTCTGGGAAAGTGCATCCGCAACCACATTGTCTTTGTCTTTATTGTAAATGATATCATAATCATATCCAAATAGTTTATTTACCCATTTTTGTTGTTCTCGGGAGGAAATGCGTTGTTCCAGAAAATACTTGAGGCTTTGATGGTCTATCTTAATTTGGAAACATTGCCCCAATAGATAAGGGCACCACAGATCAATGACATGCAAAATAGCCAACATTTCATTTTCATAGATGGATTTGCCCATATTTCTTTCAGATAGTTGCTTGTTGGTAAAGGCCAAAGGTCAACCCTCTTGCATAAGGACAGCACCAATTCCTTTTCTTGAGGCATCACATTCCAACACAAAGGTCTTTGTGAAATCAGGAAGGGTGAGGACTGGAATGGTTCACATGGCCATCTTCAAGGTTTGAAAAGCTTGAGTAG
>JASDQU010103138.1:257086-267778 GCA_032191745.1 Picea mariana
GGCCCCCCCCCCCCCCCCCCTCTCGTTTATAGACATGCCCTCTATTCTAAAATCCAGGCACTCAAAGGCAGCGATAAAGTCTTCCAATGTTCCTAATTGTTTCAACTTTGTCAAATGGACTAAATGGTTGGTGTCAGTGTCAAAGCGTTCATAAAGCTCTACCACAAAGTGTGTCCAAGCAATATACCCTTGATGAGAAGTTTTTCTCCATTGCCACCATTGCCAACGTTCTTGATCTAGATGGAGAATTGATCCGGATTTTATGAGAAGAACGAAATGAATACAGATTATTACCATATGATTAACACAAAATAACAGAGATAGAGTAAAACTGGTTTTCTATTCAATAAGGAAATAAGCTGAAACTGTAAAATGCAGCGGAAAACAAGAAGATCATTACAATGAGGCTCTCAAGGCCTTTTTACAATAAACAGGAGTTTCAAAAACCCTAAACATCCAAAAACCTAACTCTAGGAGATGAAGCACCAAAAGTCATGTGGGCCCCGTTTGGATAAGTCAATACATCAACTTCCCGGGGTCGTAACTTTTGCATACGGTCTTCGTTTTAGGCGTATGATAGCCCGTTGAAAAGATCTATCCGGGGAATATAATAGTTGCACAAAATCATGAAAGTTTGCAACTACAACATACCCCAAAAAACATTGTTTAAGGCCTCAAAACGGCTCTAGAAGTTCAGGACACAAAAACTGCTAAAAATAGTAAATTATCAAAATTGCTAGAAAGTCGTTTTGAGCCAGCTGGAAAACATGGGTGGCCACCGATATCCACCTGGATCAATCCTCCATCCTTAGGAAGCAATGGTCTCCATTGTGTTGAGTTCCCCCATCAGATGAGGAAATTTCTGTTGAATTTGGCCTCGAGTGAGCCACTTGCCTTGGTGCAGGAATTGCCCTGCTTTGACGACTCTATAAAGTTGGATCGTTTGTTGTCGAGTTCCCTTGATCTGTGTGTCCAAAATATGATCAATGGATGCCTATTGTATGCATTCGGGGTTGAGCTCTGTTGGTGTCAGTTGTTCTGCTGCATCTGAGGTGTCCAATAATGGTGGGAAATAAGGCCGAAGGAGGTCCACGTTGAACACTGGGTGCAGGCCAAGGAAAGGAGGAATTTTGAAAGCAAAAGCATTATCCCCAACAGCCTTGGTGATGGTGTATGACCCATAATAGATTGGGTGAAGATTTTGATGGGGTCCTGTAAGGTGTTCTTTTGGAAAGTGCAACCAAACTTTTTCGCCCACCTGAAACTTATGTGGAACCCAATGTTGATCATGGCGTTGCTTGTACTTGTCATTGGACTTCTGTAGGATATCCTGAACCTGTTGGCATATGTGTTGGATCCTCTCAATGAACTGGGTGGCTTTGTCAGCCTCAGTTGGAGCAGGAGAGGATTCAGTCAAGGTGACTGCAAGGGGAAGTGCAACATCTATGGGACCCAATGGTTGGAATCCCAACCCCACCTGAAAGGGGTTGTGGTCGGTTGAGCTATGCAGGGCTCAGTTGTAGCTATGATATACATAGGGAAGACTCTCATCCCATGTGTGAGGGTGCTTGGAATTATACATGCATAGGATATGCACGATCATTCGATTTACGACCTTGGTTTGGCCATCTGTTTGGGGGTGGAAGGTCGTGGATTTGGTGAGCTTGGTGTCCAGCAGTGACCAGAGGCTCGACCAGAATGTGCTAAGAAATCGAATGTCCTGATCCGAGACAATGGTTTGTGGGATTCAAAAATGTACCCAGACTCGTTCAAAGAATATCTTGGCAATGGCTTCTACTGTAATGCTCTTCTTGCAAGAAACCAAAATCGCCATCTTAGAAAAGCGATCGACAACCACAAAAACACAATCATTTCCCCGCTTGGTGGATGGGAGGCCCAACATGTAGTCCATTGAGCTGGATTCCCATGGTCTGTTAGGAGTAGGAAGAGGGGTGTACATGCCTTGTTTCTTAGTGGTTGGCTTGGCAATAAAACAAGTAATGCAAGACCTGATATACTTGCTGACCTCCAGTCGAAGTTTCGGCCAATAGAAATGTTTTTGTAGCATCGCCACTGTCTTTTCGATGCCAAAGTGTCATGCCACCTGGCTGTAGTGGGCTTCCTAGATTAGATTCACTTGCTCACTTGAGGGAACACATATATGGCCCAGACGACACAGCAACCCATCCTGAAGATGGTAATTATCGACAACTGACTTTGCACCCAACATTTGGTAGGTGGTGGCGAAGTTCGGGTTTGTCTCATAGAGTTGGGAGCATCCAGAGGTCTCATAGTCGCATGAGTCTAGCACTGTGGTGAGTATCCCGACTGGTCGTCTGCTAAGGCAATCAATGACGCGGTTGGTGCTTCCTATTTTATACTTGATGTTGAGGTGGAATTGCTGCAAGTATGTGGACCACTTTTGATGGCGGTCATTTTGCAATTTTCCTTGTGTCTGCATGAACTGCAGTGGCTTATGATCAGTGTGGATGACTGTCTCCCTCCCAAGAATGTAATGTCTCCACTGGCAGAAGGCTTGCACAATGGAGTACATTTCTTTGTCATAAGTAGGGTACTTACAGACAACATCTGATAGTGTCGCACTATGATAGGCCATGGGGTGGTCGTGCTGTGTGAGAACGGCACCCACAACATAGTCTGAAGCATCGATCTCAATCTCAAAGGGTTGTTGTAGGTCTAGTACTGAAAGCACTGGGGCTGAGCACAAGTGTCACTTCAAATCACTAAACACTTGTTGCTGGGCCTGGCCCCATGTAAATTTATCCTTACCACCACCCCTGGTTATTTGGCTGAGGGCCCATGTAATATGGGATAATCCCAACACAAACCTGTGGTAGAAATTGGCAAGGCCCAAGAAGCTCCGAAGCTCAGTGAGTTTGTTTGGGTCTGGCTAGTCATGGATGACTTTGATCTTGGCTAGATCCACATGTACTCCATGTTGATCAATGATGTAGCCTAAGTAATGTACCCTTTCCATGCCGAAGGAGCATTTTTCCAAGTTGGCATATAGCTTTTGCTACCGCAAGTTGTGCAGAACCTGCTGAATTTGCTGCAAGTGTTCGGCCCAAGTCTTTTTGTAAATGAGAATGTCATCAAGATACACCACTGCAAAAGTATTGGTGAATGGTCATAGGATATCGTCCATCATCCTCATGAAAGTGGTTGGAGCGTTTGTCAAACCAAAGGGCATGACCAACCATTCAAAAAGGCCTTCCTTTGACTTGAAGGCAGTCTTCCATACATATGTCTGTTCTATCGGGACCTGGTGGTTGCCAGACTTCAGATCAATATTACTGAAGTATTTGGCCCCCATGAGTTGATCAAGGAGGTCGTCTATTTGGGGAATCGAGTACTGGTTTCTGACTCTGATTTTATTTAGAGCCTGATAATCAATGCAAAGTCACCAGGTTCCATCTTTCTTTTATAGCAGAACGATTGGGCTCCCATAAGGTGATGAGATAAGATGGATGTTCCCCTTGTGGAGAAATTCTTGGATCTTTCACTTGATCTCCTCATTCTCTAAGAGAGAGCGGTGATAGACTGGCCCATTAGGCATCAGTGCGTTGGGGGTCAGATCGATGGGGTGCTTGACCTGACAGTGCAGAGGTACCCCGGTAGGTGAGGAGAAGATGTCCAAGTATTCTTCCACGACCTTATCTACTTTTTTCTGCTGTGTGGAGAGGTTGGTCGCAGAGACCCTAGATGTGGCTATGATTTTTCTCTCATTTTGAGAGTGAATCAAGAAGAAGACAAACTTCCCTATTTGAGAGATGACCTTCCTGCATTGCTTAGTAGAGATCAAGGAAATAGCACTAGGTGGGACAGCCTCGGGTATCCTTTACAATTTCCTTTTCAAAGTAATAATAACACTATGAGGCCTAGACTCATATACAACATGACATTTCCATAAATAAGGTTGGCCCAAAATAACATCACAAACTTCGAGAGGAGAAACATCACACAATACCTCGTCTTTGAAGGGATTGATGTCGTACGACAGTCAACACTATTGGCTAATACGGAAATTGCTTCCTTGGCAGAGCCATCCAATGGTGTAGGGTTGTGGGCGTGACATTGTTGGCAGGGCCAGCTACTTGATGACCTCTGCTGAGATGAGGTTATTCTGGCTACCACTATCAACGATGAAGTGCAGTGGGGTGCCTTTTACCCACATATGTGAATGGAAGAGGTGCTCTCCTTCTTCTGACTCATCTGGTTCACCATGCTAGAACTTGGTGGTAGCAATGGTGGCACTAGGTTCCATGTCAATGATCCATCTTCCCCTTTCTGGTTCTGACTCAGAGTCACAACCCACATCTAATTCAGAGGCTTTCACTTTGGCCATCAGCGTCTTCTTTGAGTGGTAGTTAGCAATGTTATGCCAAGGGCTCTTATGGAAATCGCACCACTTCCCAGTATCTTTTTTTGTCTTTTCGATGTCCTTCTTTGCTTGTGGCTTGGACTGGTTATCCTGATACTGTCCAACTTTTCTCTATCCTTTGTTTTGTGTGTTGGGGCCACCCTTTCCTGGCTTTTGTTGTGAGGGGTTCCTCGACACAAATTGTTGTGTCTTTTGTTTGAGCTTCTACTCAATTTTGACGGCATATCGGTAGGCCGCACCCAAGGATGAGATGTCCAAAAATTCCATTTCATTCTGGATGTATCTATGCAGAGCACCAGATGTATCTCCAAATCTTTGATACCCAACTTGGTGCGCAAGGTATGGAAGATATTTGTGAAATCTAGCACTGCTTAGTCTCTTTCTTGCCGCAGTGTGGTCCATTTGGTATACAAGTCGTCATAATTTTCGACAGGGTAGTATTATTCCTTAATATCATCCCTGAAGGATTCCCAGGTGGTCATGACTGTAAATAATGAGGCTTCCTCTATTTTATTTTGCTCACAGAAAGTTTCCCACCAATCTTTGACATGGGGATTGGCTTTGAGGAGCGCAAAAGTAATCTTTTCTCTATTCGAAAAGTTATGAACAAAGAAATACCCTTCTAGTAGATTCAACCACTTGTCTATAGCATCTGTGTCTATCTGACCTTCAAATATAGGAATATCGAAGTTTATTTGTATCTTGAAGGGGGTGGTGCCTCCGCTCAAAGAAGATGTGTCACCTGTTGGTAGTCGCCGAAGGATTTGCATGAAATTATCCATCATCTCATTCCTCTATTGCATGAGAGCTTCCTTAATCAATAGTTTGAAAGGATCTCCTATCCCATCATATTTATTTTCTCCTTCCATAAGAGGTTGCTTAGGTGTGCGAGAGATTTTTTCCTCAAGAGAAACAAGCTCGAGACCCAAATATTTGTACTCTGACCTCGTTGGGGGCATGCATTAAGACGACAAGGAGCAGATCGCTTTGATACCATTGATCCAGATTTTATGAGTAGAATGAAATGACTACAGATTATTACCAGATGCTTAACAAAAAAAATAGAGATACAGTAAAATCGGTTTTCTATTCAATAAGGAAATAAGCTGAAATTGTAAAATGCAGCGGAAAACAAGCTTGTTGGAATGGTGGTAGCTTATCTCTGAGAAGAGATGTGATGGCCGTGCTCATTTGTAAGAAGATGACTAAAATGAGGCTCTTAAGGCCTTTTTACAATAAACAAGAGTTTCAAAAACCCCAAACATCCAAAAACCTAACCCTAGGAGATGAAGCGCCAAAAGTCATGTGGGCCCCATTTGGGTAAGTCAGTACATCAACTTCCCGGGGTCGTAACTTTTGCATACGATCTCCGTTTTAGGCGTATGACAGCCCGTTGGAAAGATCTATCCGAGGACTACAACAGTTGCACAAAATTTCATGATGAAACATGTCAACCAAAACATACCCAAAAATATGTCGTTTAGGGCCTCAAAACGGCTCCAAAAGTTCAGGACCCGAAAAACTGCTAAAAACAGTAAATTATCAAAATTGCTAGAAAGTTGTTTTGAGCCAGCTGGAACAGGTGGGTGGCCACCAATATCAATATTGATCAAGAACACCATACCGTATTTTTTCCAAGTCATCTGTAATGTCGTATAAAGAGAAATAATGTTCCATTTGGGTTACCCAACTAGCGGGATCCGAGCCAGCCATCAAATTTTCTCACATCTACCCGTGGAAGGCATAGGTCACGTTGAAAGTGATGGTTCTGAAAGTTTTGGGAATGAGAGGAATGGTCACCTTCAGTATGTGGAGGTGAGGAAGAGGAAGGTTTATCTGTAGGGATATGCAGTTTGGTGCAGTGTGCTGAAAAGACTGATTCAAGCTGGGTGGTGAGGTCTTGTTTGATTTCCTCCATTGAGGATTGCATGGTTGTATTGATGGTAGCAAGTTTGGCACTGAGTTGTTTCACTTCTTGTTGGGTCTCGATGAGACCAGATTGAAAGGTGTTGAAACGAGCTTCCAAGTCTTGGCTATGGGTATGGGCCATGAGGATGGGGGAACTTAAAAGGGGCGGGCGGGGTCAAAACATTTTGCTGAAAAAATGATATGGATGAATGTGATAAGGGTGAAGATATGAATCCAATGGAATAGGTCTCAAATAATGGGGAATTCACTAACCAGAGGTCTTCGATGGCTCGTTGGTCATGGACTAGAGAATCTTGATGATCGGACTGAAGGCTTCATTGATTTCGAACAAAGACTTGATTGGACATTCAGGATGGTCGGGTATGAGGGCAAGAGACAAATTGCAGAGGGGCCGACTCAGGTGTGGTAGAAACTTCCCTTGGACAACAACACGACAAATGATGAGACTTAGGCAGCATGGCATTAATCATAAGTTTACGAAGCAGGAGGCAACGCAAACTCTCCATATGTTTGGAAGAATAACCAAACGGAGGAGGACACAACTCTATGTAGGGAGAACAGCTTCCTAAGTTTGTATTACATGCCATAGTTTGACGAACAAATGGACAGATGTGCTTTATCCAAGGGTGACTCATTATGTTGCCAATAAAGAAAATACTTTTCCCTTCCTCTTTTTGGGGTATATTTGATTTTTTTTGTCTTTTTCAATGATTTTGGAAAAAAGAATAAAGGAATGTTATGTTACAATGGAGGAATGAGTGTTACAAGCATACAAGTGCAAGGTGCAAGGACAAGACTGATGTTCAGAATAATGATACTCAGGAAAAAACCTCTGGGGGGCAAGGGTGTTAAGACGCAGAAGCAAAGTGCTACGAGGCTGGCGTATAACGTATGCAAACGCAGTTAACAAAATACACAATGGTAACGTCCTTCGATGTAAATTTAATGAGCCCAGAGAAGGTAAGCTCAGTGGTTTTTCATATTTAGAGAGTCTGGTTTTTCATAGTTTGGTTGGTCGTTGTGTGTTGTATAGACAACTGTTGTAATTGCTCTATTAATTGCTCAGTGGGCTTTGTTTGTGCTGAACCAATAATACCATCAACATGTGGTCCAACTCTCTGTCTTGTGTTATCAAGTATTGAGCGTGGTGCATCTGGAAAGATCTCGTATAATAAACCAGACTGAGAATAGATTAGCTCAAGTTGTTGAGCTCTCATGATGGCATCTTCTTCAGAAAATACTCCCAACGTCATGACGTCTTTGGACAACTGTGGGGCCAAATACTTAAGGAACCACTCAAGAAGAAATGCCGGTGGGACTGGTACCTTAATTAAACTCTTTCGGCGTCTCCATTCTTGGATGTGATCAGAGATATGGTCTACTTTTGTTTGTGAGAAATTGACCAGCAATTCGGTGCCAGCGTCGTATCTCACAGGTAACCGAAAATGGTTTAAGAAATCCATAGCCAGTTCGTCGAAGGAAGAGTATCTTGAGCAATCGAGCTCAATGTACCATTTCGCAGCACTTCCAATGATATTACATTGAAACAATCGCAACTGTACGGAGTCATCTTTCAATGAGTTAGATGCGCACCAAAGATGGAAGGTAGTCACATGATCTCCTAGATCTTCGTTAGGCTTGGCTTCAAACTTTGGGATGTCTAAAGGCAACTTTGTCGGCATAGGATACCAACGGGGATCATGACAGATAAGGTCATTCAACAACCTTGTCAATTCTGGAAAATGCAAGGTTGCCAGGAAATGTAGTTTGGGTTGTTGGTGATAACTTGGGAAAAAGGGGCCTAGAGTTTGACTGGCACCAAGTTGCCAGGAAAATTTCAGCTGCTGGCCTGGGTTCTGGTGAAAACCATGGCCATGGCCAGCGTATGGATTTTGCGTGTGAGGAGACATCATCGGTTGATTTCCAAAATAGGACATAGATGGTTGGGCATGCATTACATTCGAAGGACTTTGGGAAGGGTTGCCCCATGTCGGTCCCGTAGGGATAAGCATAGTGCTTTGACCAGGGTTCCATTGATTGTGAAAATAATTACCCTAGATCGGCATTCCTGACAAGGGAATTGATCCCTACCAAGAATTCCAAGGCCCTAATGCAGAAGAAGTTCCTGGGTGTGCCCCCTGTGCAGGAATAGTACCCTGCACAGGAACAGGTTGTCTGAAACTAGGGTTGCCCCCAGTTGGGAAAGTAATGGATGAAAAGGCATTGTTACCAAATGCACCAAACAAAGAAAATGGTGTCGAACCTACCAGCATATGATGCAAAGGTGGTCCTTGACTCCCTGCTCCAAGTAAACTATGGTGTGCAGGTGGCCTGGCAGATTGCTGATGTGTGCCACCGAGTGAAGGGAACGAAGGAGGTATATGACCTCCCCCATAAGGGAAAGCATTAAAAGGAGTAGGAGTGCCCCCTATGTGTCCTTGCAGAGGAGCATTAGAGCTCCCTACCCCCAGACCTGAAGTTCATAAAGTGGAGTAGGAAAGTACAAGACTTGTACCTGAACTAGGAATCCCGTATGAGAAAGAACCTGTCGCACTTGGTGTGAAAGGGGTTATGGCTATCGACAGAGACGGGATCAGACCATTATACGATGTAGAGGCGGTCGAGACCATGGTGGATTAGACCGGTGATGGTGGGTTAGGAGGTGGAAACTCTCCTGTGGTGACAACCATAGTGGGAATTGAAGAATTCCAAGAAGGAGTAACAACATTTGTTTCCATTGTTGCGTGCGACACTGTCTGGCACTCATAAGGATGAATCGGTACAAGGTGAGTGCCTAAAGATCAGTGGTGGAGGTTTCAACCAGACCAAAATATTTCACTCCAAGGTCTAAAATGGTCGATTCCTCTGGATGTTGGTCGGGCGCAATTTCTTGTGACCCGGTTGCTTCAAAAGACCCTTACTGATCTAGCTTTCGCCTTAGTGGTGGCGGGGGTGGCTCCAGTGTAACCGGCGGCAGGCCAAGAAGCCTTCATGACCGATGGATATCATGATCCTCCACTGTTTCAGAAGATCAAAGACACTCTAGGGCGTTCTATTCGTTCAAAAACAACACACACTAAAAAAAGTCCCTATAAGATAAGACAGGAAAACACTAAATTAAGTGGAAGAACAGTTACAACAACCAACACTAGAGCAACTTACCGGTGCAAGTGCAACTCAAACACGGAAGCACCCTCAGGGTATACTATGCAAAGTGTGGCCCAATGTTTATCCTAGGTACTGTGGTATACCCCCGTAGTCACCTATGTATGTCCCTAAAAAATATAGGCAACTAGGTTGCTAGTGCACGAATAGTCACCAGGCAGGTACAGTCGAAAGTCAAGTAGACCACAATGAGTAGGGTATCAAGCTCGAAACCTGTCAAGGGTATCGAGAGCAAGTGGTCCGAAAGACAAATGAGGACCTTGAATGGATTCGAGACCCACGAAGCTCTGTGGCAAATGCAATCGACGGAATCCCAAGACAAGCCCTATATATGTGTTCTCCACTACGATTGGTCTAGATTTGGAGGGGTTATCTTCGCTACCTTTCTGCACATGACCTCGTGTTTATCCCATGTGTTAGAGGGGGGTCCCGGATAACTTTCACGATACTGGACTTAGACACTCCCTAACTTAGACTCCAATGTTTGATTTTAATGGCCTTGAAGAGTTTCCTCTCCAACCTAATCCAAGGCCCTAATCCTGAACTAGTTGGTTAACCCTACAAACATAAAAGTTTAATGAATTTTAGATTTAGCGTTAATTTTATGGCTTGTCTTATGTCAAAGGGTATGAAAGTGAAACTAGTGATGTTTGAAAGACAAAAATAAAAATGAACAGAAAGATGGAAACAAAAACCTTCACTTAACGCAAATTTTCAACAACTTTTCAAAAAAAAATTATTATTATTATTATTTAATTTATAAAATCTTTTGAATCAGAAAACTTAAAGAAGGATTTCACTCAACTACGAGCTACTTGTGATCTAAGCAAACTGTCAAGAACTTACGAAAACAAAGACTTTTCCCTGGTTACTAATGCAAAACAACGCTTTTCAACCAAACAAACAGATGAAAGATTTTTTTTATTTGAATGCTCACAAAGCAAAAAGGAAAAATATCAACAAGTCAAAAACCAAGAAAAAATTATGGCCTAATCGCAGATCGCAAAGAATCTCTTCAAGAAATTACACACTGACAACTTAAAAAATGACTCTCGCACTTGTCTAAAAACCCTAAAGAAAATTTTGATGAAAAAAATTTAAATGAAAAAAGAAAGCTATGGCTGAGATCAAACCTAAGCTATTGAATGCTAGGATAGAGATTCAAAAACCTGAAAGGTATAACTCTTTGTCAAGGG
>JASDQU010103138.1:267886-280312 GCA_032191745.1 Picea mariana
AATCCAAACCAGGAAGAGACCACTGATACTAAGAACCAGGATCTCTTGAAGGCTTAGACACTTTCTTTAGCAGAAAAAAGAAAACAATGTAAGGAAAAAAATCGTAAAACAAACCAATCTGAGATGAACCCTGAGCTATAGACTGCAAACAACCAAGACTAGAAAGAGTTCCAGAAAACCCCTGAGAATGACTGATTCTGACAGGGAAGAGGATGACTGCCTCAAAAAAATTTTGGAATCATACATGCTATTGTTACTTCCTCAGCTAGCGTTTACACCTGGGCTGTAAGAATGTAAGGTGCGGGTACATGCGTGTAGACCTTATGCAGGCCACGTGTACCTCTGTGGGTCTCAAAAAAATACAGTCAAGCAAAGAAACAGAGATAGCTGGTATGGAAGACCAGAATCTCTGTTAGCTCAGACTTTGCAGAAACAAAGAAAACCAGTCTTTTAAAAATACCCAAAAATATTCCCAGGAACCCTAGAGACTTCCCCAGTATGGTTGTCAATTCTGTTGTTGTGGGAAATCCCTCTACGGACTAGCACTTAGGGTTATATTATGCATGCAGATAAGACTGAAAGAATCCTACTTTCTACCATCGTCCTAGACCTAATCCCCATTTCTTTTAAGCAAATACATGGTTAAACTAACATACCTTGTTCTAGATGTTCGATGTCAATCCTTCTTCACGCTTGATCGCTTTCTAGTAGCTATCCTGCCAAGACTAAACTACGTACAAAACAAGCAACAAACTCTACATGCATTTGTTCTATAGATTAATGGGTTAGAGATTCAAACATATATTCACTAAACTATGAAGAACTCATATAGTGGGATGGGAAAAGCATTTCTTTATTATTAACTTTAATAAATCAAATTACAATGTCAAGACTAGCCACTGCTCCGCAAACCTGATCCTGGGCTCCTCTTCAAATGTCCTCCAACTTCTTTAATTTGTATCTCTATTTACACAAGGATGGTTAAAGGGTTGGGACAATGGGAATGTGCAATTGAGTAGAGTTTCTTTACTCTTATTCTCCTCTTCCAAATAGGACCCCTAATCCTTCTTTTATAGGCTAGAAGAATCTAGGTATTTGGACGAACCCTCGGCCATGCATGGCTGGAAGATTCAGTTAACTCACCCAAAGTTGTGTGTTCTGTCGGCAACTTTCCTTTCTTCGTGCTTTTGTAGGTACACGCGGGTTGTTTTAGGTCAGCTAGCGTGTACACACGTACAGTAATGGATTAGGGCACGTGGGCCCTTATAAAAGAGGTTTTTTAAAGAGTTGTTCAGTAGTGCTTTGGCAAAGAAGGGATCTGAGATGGCCTGATGCCAGGTAAGCATGTATGGTGCAAATTAGGGTTATAACAGGGCTCCTCTTCAACTATCCTCCAACTGCTTTTCTTTATACTTCTCTTTGCACAACGATGGCTAAAGGTTGGAACAAGGGGAATGCTCAATCGGGTATAGTCTCTTTACTATGATTTTTCTTTTTTTTCAAATGGGACCCTTACCCCTTCTTTTATAGGCTAGAAGGAGCTAGGTATTTGGTCAAATGACCATCCATGCATGGCTGAAAGGTTTAGTTAAATTACCCAAAGTTGTGTGTTCCATCAGCAACTTTCCTTTTTTCATGCTTTTGTAGGTACACACAGGTTGTAGTGAGGCATCTAGCGTGTACACTCGTGCAGTAGTGGAGTAGGGCACGTGGGCCTTTAAAAAGGTTGTTTTTAAGAAGAGGTGTTCAGTACTGGCTTGGCAAAGAAGGCATATGAGATGGCCTGATGTTAGGTAAGCATGTCTGGTGAAAATTAGGGTTATAACAGATGCCCCCTAATGTGTGAGGTTAGAAGAGCATCTGATGGCCAAAATACATTATCAATCTTTATCAATGTACCAAACCAGTGAGCCCATGGACCTGAATTCAAGAGGTGCCATCTGCAAAATAACAATTACCTCACCAAGGTGGGAATAACCATGCTTGAGATAAAATAAAATCATGGCTATCAATCAAATACATTAAATATCCATGTCATATAACTATATAAAGTGTATCCGCGAGCAATACACAGCGGATATACATCTCAAAATCAAAAAGATATACATGTATAGTATCCATCTTCTAGAAGATTATAAGGCCTGATGGTTGGAGATGAGGTCTTTAGAGCTCGAGCAACAACTTCAAACTCTTCAAAACTCGGGTAGGAGTGTAATATGAGTGTATGACTTCACTACCCAGAGGTCTTCGATGGCTCGTCGGTCATGGACTAGAGAATCTTGATCATCAAACTGAAGGCTTCATTGATTTTGAACAAAAACTTGATTAGACTTTTAGGATGGTCGAGCATGAGGGAAAGAGACAAAATGCAGATGGGCCGACTCAATCTTGGTAAAAAATACCCTTGGACAATAACACGACAAGTGATGAGACTCGGGCAGCATGATATTTTGAAATAAGTTCATGATGCAGAAGGCACCGCAAACTCTTCATGTGTTTGGAAGCACAACCAAACAGAAGAGGACACAACTCTATGTAGCAAGAACAACTTTCTAAGGTCATATTAAATCCCAGGGCTTGACGAACAAACGGAAGGATGTGCTTTGTCCAAGGGCGACTCATTGTGCCGCCAATAAAAAGAAAATACTTTTCCCTTCCTCTTTTTGGGGTATATTTGATTTTTTTTGTCTTTTTCAATAATGTTGGAAAGCTTGAAAAAGAATAAAAGAATGCTACGTTATAAAGGAGGATCGAGTGTCGTCGACATACTAGTTCCAAATGCATGGAACACAGGGATGCTCAGGGCAAAGGGATATATGTAGGAAAATGGCATTTGGGAAAAATCTCCTAGGGGCTAAAGGTGTCAAGATGTAGAGGCAAAGTGCTAGAGGGATTGTGTATAAGGCATGCTTCAGATGGCTCAGTTGAGAGCAACATGGAGCTGGAATTAGGAAAAGATGCAGGTATGCAAACGCGGTTAACAAAACACACAATGGTAACGTCCTTCGATGTAATTTTAACAAGCCCAGAGAAGGTAATCTTGGCAGTTTTTCATATTTAGAGAGTCTAAAAAAACATAAAAGGAAACGTCGTTGGGGTACCTTTTTCGAAGATAGTCTAGTCGAAACAAAAAAGGGGTAAACTAGCACCGACCAAACGTCTATTCAAAACCATTTTAATGAGTGTGATAAAGACAATACCACTCGGCAATTTTTTCATTTTTAAGGAGTCTAAAAAAAGCTTAACTATGGACTCCGTCAAGAATGTTCTTCTGGACCATTTTAATGAGTGTGAAAGAATAAGGTCACTCTGTGATCTTTTCAATTTTAGGGAGTCTGAAAAGAGCTTAACTATGGACTCTGTATGGGATGTTCTTCTGAACCATTTTAACGAGTGTGAAGGAACAAGGTCACTCAGCGATCTTTTCAATTTTAGGGAGTCTGAAAAGAGCTTAACTATGGACTCCGTGGGGGTATCTTTTTCGTAGCTTTAGTCCCTCAGGCCCGAAAAGGATTAAAATTATACCTGAGAATACTCTTCTAGAAAAACGAGGTCCCTAGTGTGTACCTTTGTTCGTACAGTTGACCATCCAGACCGAAAAAGGGGTAAACTACCACCGAACAGATGTGCCTTCAAATTTCAGTTTAACGAGCGTGAAAGACAACAAGATCGTTCGACAATATTTTCATGTTTTAAAGGGTTTGAAAAGGGTTTAAAATAAGATCCGTAGGGGCTACGACTCATGTGTGAAACTGGTTCAGGTAGAGCCCRCTGCTAGGGTCAGACCAAGAGTCTCTTCGATAGTCAACTTGGAAAGTCTCCCAAAAGGGAAGAAAACACAAACCACGGTGTAAGTCCTCCCATGGTATAGAAATTGTAGTCATGTCTTCAAGGATAGCCTCATCTRAAGGCAATTCAAAATCCAAGAAATCATGCAAACGAGGGTTGACAGTCCCAAAGGGTGAAGTAAACTAACCATACTCCATATGATGATGGAGGTTCTAGCCAGGACGGGTAGAGTCTATCAGTGAAGAGTCACAAGCATGAGGGATTGAGGATCTACAAACAACGAGATCATACTCAGAAGGATACTCAAACCCACTTGGATCAAGAGGGGGAAGCAAGGGCTCCCATGCCCCCATTGGATAAACCAATGGATCAATTGTTGATTCCAAATCTTGAGAAGGAAAACATGATTGCACAGGTTCCTTCTCAGAAGCAATTGACCATTAAGGATAAGATGCCACATAATTAACCCGTGGTGGGGTGGAGTCTACATGAACACTAAAAACATATAAAGGGGCAACCTGAACTAACGCTGAATTAGGATGGTGATTATGAGATTCTAGCTGGTCAATAGTCACAATGCTTCCATTGTGAGGGAAATGCATCACCTGAAAGAGCATAGATACCACAGTGTTCATAGCATATACATAATCACGCCCGAGAAGCATATTGAAATCTAACGGGCCTTGCACCACTATAAAATCGACATGGACAATCTTCCCACCTAACGAGATAGGAAACTGAGGAAGAACCCCCAAATATTCACTAGGACGTCTTTCAAAAGCCAACAACTCATGCGAAGCAGACACAAGCTCGGGAGATCCCAAGACTTTCCAAACCAAGGAGGATAAAATACTTGTAGATGCTCCTTCGTCCACAATACAAAGATAAATGTTTTTCGAATTAACTTCAACCCTTATTTGAAAAGGTGCAAAATAAGGAAGATAAGGCTCAACAAGATCATTCCAATCAAAGGAAACCATCCTAGGGCTTGGAGGGGGTGTGCTCGGAGTGAGCGAAATTCCCTCTTGTTCTAAAAGTACGGAATTGGAAATGCTAAAAACATAGTCAGTAGACACTTCACTCCCCATGAGAGGAGTGGGATCAACCAGAGACTGCATTGGCATGACCGCTTTCTCAACCAATGGCTGCATAGGCTGAGAGACTACATGGTCTAAAGGCACCTCACCCCTCAAAAGAGGAGTGGGATCAACCGATGACTGCATCAACGTGACCACTTTCTCAACCAATGGTTGCATAGGCTGAGAGACTACATGGTCTAAAGGCACCTCACCCTTCAAAAGAGGAGTGGGATCAATCGATGACTGCATCACCATGATCACTTTCTCAACCAATGCTTGAATAGGCTGAGAGACTACAAGGTCTAAAGGCACCTCACCCCTCAAGAGAGGAGTGGGATCATCCGATGACTACATCGGCATGACCACTTTCGCAACCAAAGGCTGAATAGACCGTGAGGAAACCTCAGAAGACTCAAAATCAGAAGAGCTTGCAGACAAGGACCACAATCTTTGTACCTCTGGAATGCCAGGGCACAAATGAGTAAGGTGTTCTCCCTTGCAAAGATTACAAGGGAACTTAGGCTTATGTCCTATCTATATAGGTTTCTTAACAGAATCGATGCCCCCAGCATGACTAGCAATGGTTGGTTGCACATATCCAACATGACTTGCAAAGGTTGGTGATGGGTTGATAACTTGACTTGCAGAGGCTACAGACCTATTACCAATATGACTAGCAGTGACTGGACTCTTTCCCCCAGCATGACTTGTAGAGGGTGGGTGATTGCCCCCAGCATAACTTGTAGAGGTTGGGTGCTAGTCTTCAACGTGACTTGCAGAGGTTGTTGACCTATCTCCAACATGACTCGTAGAGGTTGGTGATTTCTTCTTCCTATTCTTCCTCTTTCTATTTCATTTAGACTTCCGGTTACTAGTAACTATACTTTCACCAGAGGCGGCAGAAGGAGGAGGAGAAGACTTTCTTGATGAAGAAACATCAACAGGGTGCTCATGACTTAAGGTGCTTAACTGAGAAGCGTCAAGAGCATTTAGGACATTTGTAATGGTACCCAACCAAACCAGTAGTCCCACATTCAACCCAGGAATGTACAAAGTGGCCATCAAAGGGACTCCAACGTTTCTGAAGAAAGGAAAAGCACAAGAATCCCCTTGCGAAGGGGTTCCTTGGTTGGTATCGCCAAGAACTTTAGCCATGAAGATCTTATGCAGAGGTTCTCCCCTTGCAGGATCATTCAAATCCATAAAAGTCTCACATTGACTCTGAAGAACCAGTGTTATCAAAACAACGCCTATACAGAGGCGGCTCCACGTTTCTAAGCGAAATACTGAAAAGTCCTCTCAACCGGTGGAGCGGGTGGTCTACCACCCTAGGTCAGAGACCCAAAGCCACAACTAACTAACTCACTATGGAAAAATAGGGAGCACAAAGCACACACTAAAAGTTCTTAAAGGCAAATCAAGCAAACGACTAACTAGTTGGAAGAACAGTTACACCAACCAACACTAGAGCAACTTATCGGTGCAAGTGCAACTCGAATACGGAAGCACCCTTTGGGTATACTCTGCAAATCATGGCCCGATGTCTACCCTAGGTACTGTGGTATACCCCCGTAGTCACCTGTGTAAGTCCCTAAAATAAAGGCAACTAGGTTGCTAGCTCGTGAACAATCACCAGGCGGGTACAGTCGACAGTCAAGTGAACCGCAATGAGAAGGGTATCAAGCCCGAAACCTATCAAGGGTATCAAAAGAAAGTGTTATGAAAGATGACTGAGTACCTCGAATGGATTCAAGACCCATGAAGCTCTGTGGCAAATGCGATCAACGGAATCCTAAGACAATCCTCTAAATGTGTTCCCCACTACGCTTGGTCTGGCTTTGGAGGGGTTATCTCCACTACCTTTCCACACGTGACCTCGTGTTTATCACTTATGTTAGAGGGGGGTCCTGCATAATTTCCACGTTATTGGACTTCTACACTCCTTAGTACAGACTCGTATGTTTTTTTTGCAACCTTGAAGAGTTTCCTCTCCAACCTAAATCAAGGCTCTAGCCTAAACTAATTGATGGACCCTACAAATATAAAGTCTAGTTGATTTTAATTAATCGTTATTTTTTTATGGTTTGTCTTAAGTCAAAGGTTATGAAAGTGAAACTAATGATGTTTGAGAGATGAAAGAAAAACAAATAGAAAGATGGAAAAAAAATAACTTCTTCTTGACACAATTCTTAATCAACTTTTCAAACTAGAATTTTTTCTAAGATCCTAAGTAAACAGCCAAGAACTTATGAAAGAAAAACTTTTCCTGGTTATTAATGCAAACCAACAACTACTTAACCAAACCAAGAAATAAAAGAGTTTTTTTTTTATTTATTTAATGCTTGCAAAGAAAAAAGGAAAAATGTCGACAAGTAAAGACCAAGAAAACTTCTGGCCTAAGTGCAGATTGCAAAGAGTTACTAACCATAACACTCAAACTAATGAAAGCGGACTCTCACACTTGTATAAAAACCCTATGAAAAAAAAATTAATGAAAAAGAAAGTTATTGTTGTGATTAGACCTAAGTTGTTGACTGCTATTACAGAGACCAAGAAACCCGAGAGGTATAACTCTTGACAAGGAAAAGGATGATTGCCTCTCCTTAAACATTTTTTTTCTCAACAGGCACGCTGCTGACTGTTCAACGGCCAGCAAGTGCACGCGAGATGTGTAAGTTCATAGCGCATGTACATGCATGCAGACCTTATGCAGGCCCCGTGTACCTCTGCAAATCTTCAAAAAATGAAATTACAAGCAATCAAGCACTGGCAGAGACTACTGGTATTGAGAACCAGAATCTCTTGAAGACTCAGAAACTTACTTTGACAGAAAAAGAAAACAATTCAAGGAAAATTTCATAGAACAAAACCAATCTGAGGTGAAACCTAAGCTACAAGCTGCAAAAAACAAAGACTAGAATGAGTTCCAGAAAACCCCTGAGAAGGATCACTTCTGACAGGGGAGAGGATGACTGCCTCTCTAATAAAAAAAAATTGAATCTAGCCACGCTATTCTTACTTCATCAGCTAGCGTGTCCATGCGTGTTGTGTGAATATTAGGCACGTGTACACGCATGTAGGCCTTATACAAGCCGCGTACACCTCTGTGACTTTCCTGAAAATAAAATGCAGCCAAGCAAAGAAAGCAGGGAGTACTGGTATGGAAGACCAGAATCCCTGCTAGCTCATACTTTTGCAGAAACTCTAAAAACAAGTAATGAAACAAAATGTTTTTTAGAAATACCCAAAAAGGACTCCCAGAAACCCTAGAGATCCCCAGTATGGTCACCAATTATGTTTTGGGTGGGAATCCCTCCTACAGACTTAGAATTTAAGGGCTCTAATCATGCATGCAGAAAATGACCATTTCAAAGGCTTCTAATATTTCCTATTCTCCCAACACAAAACCCCACATTCATGCAATACAAAGGTGTAAATGAAATTCTGTAACTCTACCTTAAGTCCTTCATTTGAGGTCGATCCCTTTGCTTTCACTCGCTCTTTGATTGCAAGCCTCCTCCCAAAGCTTACCTGCATTCACACATGAACAAACAAAAAGCTATGAACATGCATTTCATATACTAATTGCTAGGTTAGTTGTGACAATATCATAAAATAAATATTCAACTTGAACACATGGTATGGCGGGACAGGAAAAGTATTCCTTTTGTATTAATATTCACAAGAGTAAACTTACAATATGTGATCGGCACTGCTCCTCTAAACTGGTCCTGGGCTCCTCTTCAACTGTCCTCCAAGTGCTTTGCTTTATACTTCTCTTTGCACAACAATGGCTAAAGGTTGGGACAAGGGGAATGCTCAATTGGTATAGTCTCTTTACTATGATTTTTCCTTTTTTTCAAATGGGACCCTTACCCATTCTTTTATAGGCTAGAAGGAGCTATGTATTTGGTCGAATGACCGGCCATACATGGTCGAAAGGTTTAGTTAACTTCCCCAAAGCTGTGTGTTCCGTTAGCAACTTTCCTTTTTTTGTGCTTTTGTAGGTACACGCGGGTTGTAGTGAGGCAGCTAGCGTGTACACTTGTGTAGTAGTGGAGTAGGTTGTGTGGGACTTTAAAAAGGGTGTTTTTAAGAAGAGGTGTTCAGTACTGGCTTGGAAAAAAAGGCATATAATATGGCCTAATGTCAGGTAATCATGTCTGGTGAAAATTAGGGTTATAACACTCGTGTTTAGCCCTTGTGTTAGAGGGGGGTCCCGGATAACTTTCACAGTTACTAGACTTTTAAGCACTCCCTAGCACAGACTCTTATGTTTGTTTTTGTAGCCTTGAAGAGTTTCCTCTCCAATCCTAAATCAAGGCTCTAGCCTAGACTAAATGGATGGACCCTACAAACACAAAGTCTAATAAATTTTGATTAAGCGTTAATTTTAGTGGTTGTCTTAATTCAAAGGGAATGAAAGTGAAACTAGTGATGTTTTTTAAGAGACGAAAGAGAAGAGCATAAAATGAAACTGAAAACAAACTACTTCTTCTTCACAAATAAAGATTTGCCAATTTAAACTCTTTCACCAAACTTTTTGTAACTATTTTTCTCAGATCTTTGAAAATAAAAAATTAAAAGAAGATTTCGCTCGACTACAAGCTACTTAATGTCCTAAGTATTCAAATAAATAACTTAAGAAAACTTTATTTTTCCTTGATAAATAAAGAAACTAACCTAAACTACTTTTACCAAACAAAGAAATGAAATCTTTTTTTTCTTTTATTTCAAAATGCTTCAAAATAAGAAACTTGAAAATGAATTATTTTTATTTTCTTCTAAAGCAAGCAAAAGGGAAAAGTGAAGACAAGACAAGACCAAGAAGTGACTTATGGCCCCACTGCGGATCGCAGGGAGTCATTGATCAAACCCAACAGGATGATCAGAAAAGACTCACAGACTTGTCTGAAACCTTAACAGAAAAACACAAGAAATATTTTAAAGAATAAGTTAAACTAAGGTCAGACCTAAGCTATAGAATTCCATAACAAAGACCAGGACTAGATCAAGAAAACCCCTGAGAAGTATGACTTCTGACACAGAAGAGGATGACTGCCTCTTCTTTAAAAAATATTTCCTCAACACAGGCATCCTACTGACACTTCAGCAACCAGCGTATGTACGCGGGATGTCCAAAGGTAGGGCGCGTATGTACATGTGCAGACCCACTACAAGCTGCGTACACCTCTCTAACTTATCAAAAAATGAAAACTAACAGTCAAGCAAACCATGCAAGGAGTACTGGTATTGAAGACCAAAATACCTTAAAGACACAGAAACTCAAAAAAGGCAATTAGGCCAATTAAAGCACCCAAAAATAATATCCCCTAAAACCCTAGAGGTTTCCCCAGTATGGTCGCCAATTATAATGTAAGTGGGAAAACCCCCTATAGACTACACTAGGGTTATAAAGTGTAGGCAGAGATAACCGTCTAAAGTCTCCTACTTTTAGCAACTATCCCGACATTATCCCACAGTCATACATAAAAAGAAAAGTATAGGGATCTGGTATTCCTACCTTAAAATCTGTGTCTAGTGTCGATCCCTTTGCGCTTGGTTGTTTCCTAAGTGCAAGTCTCCTCCAAAGGATGACCTGCATTCATCAAAAGACAAACAAGAAACTACAAGCATGCATTCTACATATGAATTAGTGCGTTAGATATCATAACCAAAATGCAAATAAATCATGAAGATTGAAGACATCATTTGGCGGGACGGGAAAAGTATTTCTTTATATTAATCTCACAAAGTCGGTTACAATATGAGACCGGAAACTGCTCCTCGAACTTAGTTATGGGCTCCTCTTCACCATGCACCAACTGCTTCCACATACTCTTCTCATCTTCAGTTCTCTTTAGGGAAATGGCAAGGATTTTCAATGGAGGAAAAAAGGGTTGAAAGAGGGAATTTTGGCTCAAACTCACAACGTGGTTGCAAAATATTGGGGCAAAGGGGGGATATTGAAATAGGCAGATTTTCTTTTCTCTCATGATTCTCCTTGAAATGGGACCCCAACACCTTCTTTTATAGGCCAAAAATCTAGGTATTCGGTTGGGTGACCAGCTATAGGCGGTCAAAATATTATTAATGGCCCAAAAACCCGTATCCCTTTGCAATTTTTATTTTTCGCGCCTTTTGTGAGTGTAGCGGGTTGTAATCGTGCAACAAGTGTGTGTACGCAGGAAGTAGTGGTGCAGGGCATATACATCTTCAAGAAAATGGTTTTTTTAGAAGAGTTGTTCATTGATGGCTTGGCAAAGATAGCAAGTAATATGGCCTAATGCCAGGTATGCATGTCTGGTGTAATTTAGGGTTATAACAACCACCGAAACCAAATCAAAATTGAAAGGGTTTTTCTAAACCCTAACGAAACAATGGCTCCAAGAGCACTTCCAAAATGAAAGATCGAATCATAATTCCAAAGTGAGGCTCTACCCCTCCTTTTATTCCTTTTCAATGCCTTCTAGAACTTTCCCCTTTTTGGCTGAGTCAAATGTCACCCTTATCCCCACTTTACTTTTACTTTAAGATTAAAAGTCACTTTAATAATGGTTAAGTAACTTATTAATCCAAAGTTACTTTATTTCCTCAATGTCACTTTAAATATATAACATCTCCTAAGTAAGTGACATTAAATGACTCCCTTTTTACTCCCTTTTTTCCATCGACAAGCCACGAAATTCCCTTCTACTAAAAAATAGGGGAACCCAAAAATGGGGATAGGAAAACCTACTAACTTGTGCATCAAACAACCAACAAACCTTCCTCAAGTCCTTATGGAATATTAAATCCAAATTGCACAAAAGAAGATATCTTCTAATATCTCAAGTACTACTAGAATCCATGAAAATCAAATCATAAACATAAAATCGATTATCAACATAGAATTTGAAGGGGGGTAAAATCATAGATCCATAATAAAGAAAGAAGATTACAACAATTGAAATGATTACCTTGAACCAAGATTTTTGTACTTCTTGCTCCAATTCCTTGAACTACTCCTTAGCCACACTTGCTTGGTTAGAATAAATGAATTTGTTCCCATATCACAATGTTGGCCCTCGACCAAGTTTTGAGGAAACATTGGTCAGTCTTGACCTCTTTTTGGACATCGACAAGTTGGTCGAAGATGGAGCGCCCAAGCGGGAGATCACGGGATCTCACTTGTTTTGTGGACCTAGAAAGGGGTTCATTAGGGTTTATGTAATGGGTTATGGGATGTCAACCCATGGGTTTACCCATGATTAGGCCTTTTTGTAAAAGTATAAATATGTAAGGATGTAACGTAGAAGTGTGCTTAGTGCAAGTAAAGTAGTATCTAGCTAAGTGCAAGAGGCAAGTGTTTAAGGATAAATTCGTGAGAGCGGACACAGACCAATCTCCCCAGATCCACCTGGATCTGGAACAAAACGTGACAGAATACTACTCTTTCCCTAGATCTAAAGTATTGAACGGACAAGAGAAGAAGGATGATGTACTTACTTTATGAAATCTCTCCTTATCTCTGTTGATCCTTGCTCTGCTACGATGCTCTTGCATCGTCCAATCACAA
>JASDQU010103138.1:280412-292112 GCA_032191745.1 Picea mariana
CAAATCACAAACCGTTTGGATCAAACAAGTAAGTACTCAAATATTTATCTTTCCATGGTTTATTTTTATGATTTAAATGGTTAAGTATTGAGTTATGAGTGATTTTCTAAAGCCCTACGCGCAAAACAAAGTTTCCGCAGTCAACCTTTTCGTGACCTGCGGAAATGAAGGATTTTCGCAGGTGAAGCTTAACCACAGTGCGGAAAGGCCTGGCATGCATAGATTCTCATTCTTCATTGTGTATCTCTCTTCTTTTTCTTGATAAGATTTGTTTGTGTATGGTTTATCTAGATCTCCTGTGCAGGTTTCCATGAAACACTTACATGGTATCAAATATATGCTACTTGGAGAAAGCCAAAGAATAATGAAAATCGGATTTTTGGCAAGCTAAATCCGTGGTTGTACCTTTCAGCAGTTATTTCTCCAAAAATATTAAGTTTTTGAGGAAATGGCTCTAGTAAGAAGTAAATCAACCCATTCTGCAAGTGGGTTTTCAACAATTTGGCAATATTCCTCACCGTTTTCTCAGAGAGTAAGTCATAAGATAGCCTCCTAAAACTGATATGAATATGTGGTCATACATTTCTACAGTGATTTCTCCCAAAATATCAATTTTTTGAGGAAACTACTCATGTGGAAAGTAAATCGACCCATTCTACAAGAGGGTTTTCAACCGTTTGGTGAGATTCCTCACCGTTTGCTCAGAAAGAAAGGCAGAAGATCATCTCTTGAAACTGATATGAATTTTCACTTAAAGTGCCCTTTCTGCTGTGATTTCTTAAATTTTCACTTGCAGATTGAGAGTAAATTTTTAGGGGTTCTTAGAAACAGTGGGAGAGATGGATAGGACAACTATTATACAATCAAAATTGGTGGTAATATTCACACCATACAATTATTTTGATTGGAATCCCAAGGAAGAATTCCAACTCATAAGGAAAGGACTGTATAATTTGACGATGGCAATAGAAACAAAACCTACATCAGTGATTGAGAAGATGAGATGGGCGAACCATAAGGATGAGGCCACATGACTACTTCTTGAGTTAATCTCCACTAATTTATGGTTTCATGTTTCCACATGCAAGAATCCAAACGAGATCTAGACCACCTTGGAAGGACTCTTTGGAAACCAGGATGAGATGCGAGGTCATATGCTTGAGGCAGAGTTGAATACCTTAGACCCTAAAAGTTTTGATAATATACAAGATTTCTTTATTAAATGTAAATCTTTGATTTTGAGCTTGGGTGAATGTGGTATTGACAAGTCTACACAAGAGAAACAACTTATTATAACAATCTTGGCCAAGCTAGGACCAGAATACGTTGTATATGTCTCCAATTTCCATTTTGGCAGATGTCTTTTCGGAACAAATTGGAAGATGCCTACATTGGCTTAGTTCATTGAGTCTCATACACAAGAGCAAACAAAACTCATACAGATGGGCCTAATGAAATATCCCAAATCACATGCACTCACCATGCATGATGGAAAAGGGTCATCCAAACAGAATGGGAAGGAGGGATATTCCAAACCCTTTAATGATTCTTCGGGTTCCAAAGACTCTTTAAATTCCAAGAAGAAGAAGAAGGGAAAGTAATGCACTTACTGCAATAAACAGAATCATGAAGACTCCACATGCATGAAGAAACAGATCGATCTTATGGCAAAGGCACTTCAACAGAACAACCTTGGAAACTTCATTCCAGAGGGAGTCAAGAAGCAGAAGGAAGAAGATCCTACTCCTAAGAAAGGTAATCATCATGCTCTGGTTGCAATTCATTCCTCTTCTGATTCATGGATTATAGATTCTGGTGCATCCCATCATATGGTAGTGAAAGAGGAAGTTTTCTCTTCTTTGAGTCCATGCTCAAGACCCCCTATTCTCATGGGGGATGATACTCCAGTACCAGTAGCAGGAGAAGGGATAGTGGAACTCCATAATGGTAGTTTTGAGAATGTTTTACATGTTCCAAATCTTTCTATGAATCTACTCTCAGTTTATCGGATCACTCAGAAAGGTAAAAAGGTTGAATTTACATCAGATTCAGTTTCAGTAATTGACATGCATGACAATTCCATTATTTCAATTGGTGAGGTGAATCACAAGTCAATGTTGTATAAATTCACTAAGTTTTTTTATGATGACTGCTCTATTCTACTTACACATAAGGAGAGTACTTTGCATGCAACTCCAATGCAACGTGCATATACTCTTGTTCTTCCATCAGTTTCAGACATCGAAGATGATTCCATACACTCAGATTCTATACATGGAAATAAGCAGGTAGTACAACCAGATAAGAAGCCAGCGTCGAAGCTTCAACAGATTCCCAAGAAGGCATAGAACACACTTCAGGCAGTAGGCAACCTTGCAGGGAATCCATTGGATTCGAGGATGACTTGATCTTAGCATGAGGATCCTTCTCATGTACTTTCAGTGTCAGAACCTACGATGCCCATGCAATGCATTATATGGTTCAATCTATTGATCCACAAAACTACAATAGGGTTGTGGGAAATCCATTATGGCAAGCAGCCATGCAGAAGGAGTATAATTCACTCCTATAGAACCAGACTTGGCATCTGGTTCCACTTCCACCAAAAAGGAATATTTTCAGGTGTAGATGGGTCCACGGGATCAAGAGGTACCAGGCTAGACAGGTTGCCAAACGACTTCATCAGATCCATAAATATTTCTACATATTCATGAATGCTTTCAGTGAGCATAAGTTTCAAACTTTGTGGGATCGTCTTGTAGTGAAGAACACAATTGCCTAGCAACTACCATTTTCTTCTTTTGATACATTATCTTTTGAGGGGGGGTTTTGTTCCTACGTTGTTTTCCCTCTTTCCTCATTTTTATTCAGTGTTCATTAGTTGCATTGTACATGAGTACCTAAAATTTCCTAGTAGTTGGGACTCATTTTTTACTCCATAGTGATGTTCAGAGGGGGTGTTGGAGAAATTTATATTTTCGGCACACTAGTTCAGTGGGAGTTAACTGACTAGTTCTATTTTAGACTTTCTAATCTTAGACCATCACTATTATGCATGCATTCCTAATTATAGGATGTCATTTCTTATATGAGTGAAGATCACTCACTCATTGATTGGATCATAATATGCATTGATTCTCATTCTTCATTGTGTATCTCTCTTCCTTTTCTTGATAAGCTTTGTTTGTGTATGCTTTAGCTAGATCTCCTGTGCAGGTTTCCATGAAACACTGACATAAGTATGATTGCTAAAGTTGAACAAATGAATATGAGTCAAGAGAATAAGAGCATACTAGATAATCATAAAGAAAAGGAATCAAAGAAAGCTCAGACTATGTTAGTACAATTAAAAGAAGCAATGAATAATCACAAAGATATCAGTTTACCAGAGATCTTGAAAGAAAAACAACGCATAAGTACAAGAATAGGAGACTTCGACATATAATGTGTCCTGGATGAGGAAACACAAGTGAATATTATGATAGAAAGCACTTGGGAAATCTTGGGGAAGCCTATTGTGGTACCTTCATTTGGAAGAATACTCTTGTTCAAAGGAAAGATGATAACCCTATGTGGAAGAGTTACTAATGTACCTGTCATCATCCATGGAACATTGACAGAAGAAGAATTTGAAGTTATTAGGTTTTTTGAGAACATCGCCCCTTTTCCTCTTTTGTTAGGAAAGACTTGGATCAAGGAGGATCAGCTCAGAAGGAAAGCAGAGGAAGAAGCTACAAAAAATAAAAAGCAAGAACTAAGGGATCTCATAGCTAGAAAAATAGATCGACTGATAGAAGAACGAGAAGTTGAGTCAAGGCAACATAAGACCAGATAATTAGATATCGAGGTTGAAAGAACGCAAGAAGGTTTGAAGGACCTATCCATACAAGAAAGAAGTATATCCACCCAGGAAATAATAAGAGAAGGGATATTAACTTCAAACCCTTTGAGAACACATCAGCAACGCAAAGCTACCACGCTAGGAGAAGATAAGAATAAGAATAGAAAGAAGAATATAGAGAATCGGGACACAGGAAATAATGAAAGGAAGCTCAGTAAGAATAAATCCAAGTTAGGAAAGCTATAGGAAGTTCCAAAGAAGACTTCGCAGGAGGCAGGCTTGTAGGCTCTGAACCTCACCGGAATAGTAGAACCACGCAGAATGGGACTTCACCCCGACGAAGCTATATGACCATTGGAGGTGCCCCAACCACTAGAAAAATGCTCCAAAAGGCTAAGAAACGCATTTATGGGAGAATAGGCCGCATTTGGGACATTGAGACCCCACCACAACAGACTGATTCGTATTGATTGAGGCATTCTTTTCCTTTGGAGGAATCTGTTACAACGCTTTCTTATTTAACCCGTCGGACGTTGCGTCAGGACCACTTTTTTCTACCCATGATTATTTGAGACAAGAAACAAAGTGATTGTGTGTGTCGAAATGTGTTATCAAACCTCGCCATCTGTTGTTTACCCCGCTATCCATTCACCTACCCCAAATTAATTGTTAACAGTGAGAATGTCGATCGAGCGCACCGAGCTAGAGAAATACATTGAAGAAGTTATGAATAATTTTATGGCTAATAAAGATATGTCTGAGGGAGTACATGCATCATCGACCAGGGGACTGCAGGCTTCCCCTTCGACTGGACATCGCTCGAAATGTACTAACCCTGCTACTGAGAAGGGAAGTAAGCATCACGACGATCTGGCTAATGTGAAGTAGATCACGTCGATCTTACCTGATTACATCCTGCCTTTGGCTGGCGCGGTTAACCATGACAGCATTCCATGGGACTTCGAGTATACATTGATCACTGTGTACATCCCGAAGGGGATACGCGTAGAAGGAAGCCAGTTGGGACAGATCCCAGCATTGAAGAACAATGATTTCAATCTTGATGATAGAAAGAACTATGTAATGCTCATACCTCATAGATATTTGATGAAGACGACTGGGAAGAAGCCCCACATAGTCTCCCAGTCATGGATTAAGGAGCTCTCATAGTCCACGATACTCAACGTGATGAAAATCCCTCACTTTGGTCGACATCAGGAGGTTAACGCTTGCGTTAAAATCCTCTTGTCGTGCTATCATGGAGGATACCTATGGCTCAACATGCGCATTACCGTGGATCTGGCATTAATCCACCTGATTAGAGGACTGAGCATGCAGGGACCTGACCCTCAACAGTTCTACCCAGGGACAACTTTAGATCGCTCCCTGACACAATGCATAAAGGAGACATACAACAAATTTGATAAGGGAAAGCGAGGCTACAAGGTAGCCTCTATCTAGGATGTCGCAGTGCGCCTTGCTTTCCAACTTATAGCTGGAAAGCTCGTCGGAAAGAACCGCCCCACGCAAGTCACCGGGTTCATGGTGGACGTCGCAGGGAAGTGCATGGAGGGGATGCAAATGAACTAGGTGAGCTACCTCGTCAACAATCTTGAGAAAGATTGTTGTGAAGCACAGGATCAAGGATACAAGTTCCATTTCAGCTGGTTGTTGGTGTTGATCACATTTGTCGCTTGGAAAAATCACGGAGATAGAACCTTTGGAGCCACTGGTCATGAAGTTATCCACTCTATGGTACACGAATGACATGTCAAAGCAATGGCAGTCAAACGCAGTGTTCCATGCCTACTATCAGCAGCTAAAGGTTTCCATAGAATCATTCCCTCGCATGACTCCGTGAACATTGCACCAGTATAGACCATTAGATAAGTTCCATGCAGATCGACATTTCATTTATATCACTCCACGTAGGGATGAGAGAAAGGAGCAATTACAGTCCTACTATAATTTGATCATATGGAGGAGATCACCAAGGAGTGGCTGACAAAGTTCCTTGTACCATTCGATGATGCAGAACTCTCTGACCCTAACATCATCGGAAGCCCCTTGGTTGGCCAGGTCAAGCATGTCAGACAGACCAGCGTGAAGAAGAAGAAGAAAAAGGAGAAATTCCAAGACATAGAGACTGATGAGGAGGACAACGACGTGGAAGAAATTAGATCTGGCTCGCCTGCAGGAGGAGGAGGAGATGAAGTAAATCAATAAGTAGGAGGGAAAGAAGGAGAAAAGAAAGGAGAAGGTGAATCTACACCGCTGAAGGACACCCCTACCGAGACAGAAACATCGAAGAAGAGAAAGGGTTCTCCATAGAAACCCTCGGCAAGAAAGAAGACCAGCGCAAGTAAGTCCCAACTAGAGCCTACTCTCACGAAGGATGACATTAGTCTAATTTGCATAGAAATGGAAGATGCATCTGAGGACCTATTACAAAGATATGGCGTGAAGCAAGAAGAGTTGTATGTAAGAGTTGAGAAGGAGATGAAGGAGATACAAGTTATCCGCGTAGTACCTACTGCACCCTCCTCATCGAAGACTGTAGAGTTGGGGAATGAGCCAGCCCAACTTCGAAGAATTGCATATGCAACAGAGGCTCAACTTCAGCGAGTCCAAGAAGAAAAGGAACAGGCCACAAATCCCTGAAGAAAGAAAAAGAGGAGATCTTGGAGCAATTGTGAGTTACACAGTATGGTGTAACCATGTATGAAAATGACAGAGATGAGTTATGGGCGATGCTCAAGGGAGACAAAGYGCAGATACAAAAGGAAAAGGAATAGTTGCTCGCAAAGAAGACTATAGTCAAGGAAGTTCTGAGAAAATCACTTCTCTCTGTTCCAGGCTTGGCACAAGAGGAACATTAGGTAGTTGAGGTCCAAGTGGTGAATATCTTCGAGGCCGTTCAGCAACTTTAAGCAAGGGTAAAGGAGTTGGAACTTCAAGCAGTACCAAGCACTCCATAGGAAGTGCGCAATCAAAGGGAGGAAGCTGCTAAGAGCACAGTGGAAAGAATCATAATCCTCACCTCAGAATTCAAGAAACTAAGAAACAGAAGTGCGCACACCTACGAATGCCTCATGGAAGACATAAAGCTTAGGAAGTTGGAAGCGCAGCTACAAGAGGCATAGCAGCAAGCACTGACAGTTCAAGTGCATATGAAGTCACTCACTGCAGTCAAGAGAATGAAGAGATCACAATAAAAATGCACGGTCTAGCAATAGATTACTGCCATCCAGGGCAGAGTCATGGAAGTCAGACAAAGGCTACAATCAGTGCAGGACGAAGCCTGCATGATGTTTGAAGAGATCGAAGGACAAGGCTCGCAGCTAGACCAAGTGGTTGCGACGGTGGAACAATGCCTGGAAGGGCCTGTTACTGAGCAAGTACTCTAGGAGCTCACTGAGCAGGAGGCTCAGGTGAAGTAGTAGGTCTAGGTAGCTCGAGATAAGCTTGAAGCCTTTGAAGCAGTGTTTCCCATATCTGAGTGACTCAGGATGAGTCATAGGTGAGTGTTGGGGGCATGTTTTCCCTCTACCAAGTTTTGAGGAAACATTGGTCAGGCTTGACCTCTTTTTGGACATTGATAAGCTAGTCAAAGATGGAGCGCCCAGGAAGAGCTGAGATCATAGGATGTCACTTGTCTTGTGGATCCAAAAAGGGGTTCATTAGGGTTTATGTAATGTGTTATGGGATGTCGTCCCATGGGTTTACCCATGATTAGGCCTTTTTGTAAAAGTATAAATATGTAAGGATGTAACATAGAAGTGTGCTTAGTGCAAGTAAAGTAGTATCTAGCTAAGTGCAAGAGGCAAGTAGTTCTGAGTTGCTTTGTGCAATAGGTCGTGTATGTAAGGCTTTGTGCCTCATAAAGGAGTTGTCTTTGTGCCTTGACATGATTTTGGGAAGGTGGATCTGGTGTGCAGTGCACAGATCACCTATCCAGTGCGAAGCTTAGCTCTGTGGCTTAGTGCACAAGAGCAGAGGAATGTAAGATATTGAAGCCTAATAAAGAAGAAGAAGCAGTTGGTGGACGTAGCCCCACACTAGGGTGAACCACATATATCATGTGTTGATGGTTTGATTTGTGCTATGATATTTATGTTGTAGATATGCTTAGAGCATTTATTATTATGAATAATAGATAGATCTATGAATGTTTAGTGTTTTGTCTATGTTGAATGTGTTGGATCTAAGTTCTGATGCTAAGTGCGATGTATATTCTTCTATTGTTACTGCGTCGATCTGTACTTAGGGTTTGATCTGTGATGTGAATAAAGATAATGAATTAATGTGTTGTCCCTAATTATTCTGTGAAGTGTTATAATCACATATATGTGTCCCATCTTGGTTACAGACACTTGAGTCATGTAACCCCTCCTACCTCTACCTTGGGTGAGAATAGATCTTTTTTGTAGGTGTTGTCAAAAGGGTCGGTAGTTAGGGTTTTGTTGGTGCATTGTTGAAGCGTTGAACCTCGGGTTTTCCCCTGTGCCAACACACAAAAAGAATACAAATGACTCTCTCCCCTGGGCTTATCACCTCACTTGATTTTATGCCCATCACCCAACTATGATAGAAAAATTGTGACGAATGAATATCACTCAGTTTCACCAGAGTAAGGATGCTTTGACTCTTCTTTTATTGTCACCATCCTCTCAATGTGGCCTCTTCTTATAATAACTTAGAGAATCTTAGATATAGGTTCATGGCATTTGAAATAGGAAAAAATGGGTCATGCACAAGTTCCATGCTCGATAATGCATCATGTACAACCAATCTCTTGTTGATCTCCTCATAACTCTCCAGTTATAGAATATCGAAGGGGTGGTTGTGGGTTTAGTATGGGAAACCAAAGACTGGTCATGACTTGTCTATGAGGAAACCACGATCGGCCTCCCTTCTTGTTAGGAAAAGCATTGATAGGCTCTTTTATGGAATTTACACAACATTTCCTTGGTACAAGTTATAATTTCATTTTTAATACATCATTGGCTTCTCTTCAAGGCCTAGAGTGGAAAATACAAGTGTAATGCTTCCCTTTTTATAAATGATCTCATAAACATAGCCCAACATTTTTTTGACCCATTTTTGTTGCTCCAAGGATGAAATCCTTTGCTCCACGAAGTATTTTAGGCTGTGATGATCAATTTTAAAATGGAAACATTGTTAGCCTATGGCTTACCTTAGTCTTCTTGTTCTATTTATTAACATGGTATCAGAGCACCTTTAGTCTTAAGGCCCTGATGTCTCCATGGTAGTTTCCACGCAAGGTGAGGAATTCAAATTCCATGGGAGGCCATCAATGACCCAATGAAGAAGATATACAATGGAGAATATAGAACCAACATTGGAAGCGCATGCAATCCAAGGAAAAGACATCGTTAAAGGGGAAATTCATTGATTTTGGAGTGTCTGTTGGTAAAATTTAGATTTCTCTTTCAATATTTATCCATTTTTAATGATTGTAGTTGTGTTTGAAACTAGATTCAAATACACACCAAAAGGTTTTTTTATATTTTCAATATTCATATCAGTTTTTAAAATATATGTCCCATAAGAAACAAATTTTGTGTAATCGCAGGGTATGAAACCATTAAAATGTATATTATGGCCACTATAGAGAATGAAATTAAGCATACAATATAGTGTTGGAAATTTATTTTAGTTATCTATAGAATCCATCTCATGATTGATTGAAAAATAACGCTTAAGGATAAAATCTTACTGATAAAATTCATCCAAAAATGAAAAATGGTTGTTGCAAATGAAAAAACATGTTTTTATCATCGTATAATATATCATTTTCTAATATACAAATTTCAGATAGGATGTCTAGATGATTAGTCAAATGGGTATATTTCTTTTTTTTAGTTAACTTCTTGAATAGTGAGATTGTTCTCAACTATTCATTGTTGGACACACCTACCACACTTAGAGGGGGCGGTGAATGAGTGTGGGGATCTTTTTCCCAAAACTTCCCTCTTACACAAAAACTCCTTAGTTAACATTCAACATTTTCTCATTACTCATTGTTTTCATTTATAATCAGTTAGATGTGAATACATATCAATAACATATATCATCAACATATCATCAACATATCATCTCCACAAGGAACACAAAGAACACAATATGTATGTACAATTTTTCTTTTTATTATGGACTTCAATCCGGGGGTTTTTCAGCAACAACTGAATAGAGTACAACTCTACAAGAGCACCAGCTCTATATGCAAGACTCATCTTACATTCTCAGCACCAACTGAGATGAGGCAACAATCCTCAACAGATATCAATCTATCAACATAAACAAGTGCATCAACCATGCACCAACCTGTGCCAAACAACCTGTAATCAACCTGTACCATAAACAAGTGCATCCAAACATGTACCAAGTATATAGAAATCATGTTTAAAATAATAATCAACAATGACTCATCAATATGTACCAACATCATCAACTATACACCTCATGTATGTGCCAACTCATCAACTGCTTGTCTCAACCATGACTAGTTTTGGATTAGTCAACAACCTCAACTTGCAATAATCATAACTTTGTACCTGTAATGAATAAATATCTGAAACTAATACACAATGTTCTTCAGTGTGGTTTATGCAATTCCCCCAGGTTTCACTACTTGGAACCTCTCAGAAAAGGCGTTAAATAAAAATGGTATACCTTGTTGAATTCTGGCTTATTCTAGAGAGAGACCTTGTAGAGCGTGGCTCGCACAACATATTCATTGAATTGATATTTAACTATTACAAAACATACTACAGCCTATAACCTAACCAACACATTTTGTCTCACTTAATTTGGATCTGTTATGAAGAACTTATGACGTTTTTACCCGAAACACCTGTTTTTGACTAGTTTTAGGACTAGCCACAAACCCTATTTTCCACAGAGTGTAACTCCAAAAATACAACGACCCACAAGCTGAATTTTTTTACCACATATAATTTGGTGTGTTTTCTCAATTTCATAGAAATTTCATGATCTGAATCATTATAGAAAAAAAGTTATAGCGAAAATGGTGAGATGACCTGTAAATAACATACCTTAGAAAGCACCATCAAAAGAATTTATCCTTCCTTGCATTTCGGCCTTCTTTTATTCAACTTTCCTCAGAATTTCAGCTTAGATATCCTTGGTTACCTCATACACATATAGATATTAAATATTCTCATGTGTGATTAAAATGAGAGAGCCTTGCCTCTTATTTATACTCTCCAAGTAGCTTCCTTAAAAACATCTTCTAGGTCACTTGGCCCCACTTTCCTTATTTTAGGGTTAACCCACTTCTAATTTCTCCATTAAATTTATTATTTAAATAATTTATTTTGTATTCACTTTGAATTATAGTACATTCATCACTTCACTTTATTATTTAACTTTTAAAATCCCTTAAACCACTTTGACTACTTTGACCTTTTGGGGCTTCTAGATGACATGTGAGGGTCCTCCAACTTTGTAAGGCCATAACTCTCAAACCGTGAGGAGTTATGTGACGTTCCACATACCAACAAAAATGGCATGACATGTACTATTCATATAGAATACTATTATCTAAAAATATATCATAACTCATACCATTACCCATCAAACAAACTTGGGTCCGTTACCCAAACCTAGGGTCTCCAACTTCTCATGGCCATAACTCTCTAACCGTGAGGAGTTATGTGACGTTATACATACCACCGGAAATAGCATGACAAGAACTATACATATAGGATAGTTTCACCAACAATTTCCTTGATCTTCATCTCGTTATTCCACATACAAGCATGGGTCCTCCAACCATTCTTCTAGGATAACTCAATCCACAAAGCGTCTTCCCA
>JASDQU010103138.1:292132-304939 GCA_032191745.1 Picea mariana
CCTCTTATTTATACTCTCCAAGTAGCTTCCTTAAAAACATCTTCTAGGTCACTTGGCCCCACTTTCCTTATTTTAGGGTTAACCCACTTCTAATTTCTCCATTAAATTTATTATTTAAATAATTTATTTTGTATTCACTTTGAATTATAGTACATTCATCACTTCACTTTATTATTTAACTTTTAAAATCCCTTAAACCACTTTGACTACTTTGACCTTTTGGGGCTTCTAGATGACATGTGAGGGTCCTCCAACTTTGTAAGGCCATAACTCTCAAACCGTGAGGAGTTATGTGACGTTCCACATACCAACAAAAATGGCATGACATGTACTATTCATATAGAATACTATTATCTAAAAATATATCATAACTCATACCATTACCCATCAAACAAACTTGGGTCCGTTACCCAAACCTAGGGTCTCCAACTTCTCATGGCCATAACTCTCTAACCGTGAGGAGTTATGTGACGTTATACATACCACCGGAAATAGCATGACAAGAACTATACATATAGGATAGTTTCACCAACAATTTCCTTGATCTTCATCTCGTTATTCCACATACAAGCATGGGTCCTCCAACCATTCTTCTAGGATAACTCAATCCACAAAGCGTCTTCCCANACAATAATGAGATCATGGGTCCTCCAACCATTCTTCTAGGATAACTCAATCCACAAAGTGTCTTCCCGTGAGGGCTTTCACCATAAGGGGACCACTTTGGAGTTCAGCCATTTGTGCACCTTATCAATCATGATAAGACAATAATGAGTCATCTATACATTTTTCCAACAATGCATCATATACCAATGAAACCACATCGATCCATATTCATCATGTATCAATGAAAACTCATTGATCCATCTTCATCATATCAATGACAACTCATTGATCCATCTTCATATATGCATTCTCACCAAGGAAAATACATATTATATTACATTAATCATCAATCAATCAATAAATCCTTTGACGTCAATCAATCACTTGACATCAATCAATCAAACCATTGGCATCAATGACAACATGATCCAACATTCACCCACATGCATTTGATCAAGGCTTGAGTAGGTGATGTTAACATCCACGCGCATCAAAAGGGTCCTATGTGTACTTCATCGACCAACAGTCCCAAAAAAGGGAGAAACTATATCTAAGATTCAACACGATCTTTATCTCACCAACACCATAGTCCATGTTATATCACCATAGACATCACAACCCGAGGAGGTATCACCATTTTGTTTTGTCTCGGTCTTGCAAACAAGATATGCATGCTACAAATTTCATTTATTTATATAAATATGCATGGATAGATTTTTGGAAGTAGTGTTAAAGTGATTAGGGCATGATAAGTTTTTCAAAAGGCTTATGTAAAGAAGGTGGAATATAAAATATGAACTTTTATTAAAAAGAGAGTTAGTATGTGTTATGCTCTCAAGTGCAAAGAGATAATTGTATTCAATATAATAAAGGGATATTTTTGTTGGAATGTAGTTCAATACTAAGAGGGGGGGTGAATCAATATTGATATATTTTAACAATTATTAAATAATTATTTATTAATTTTATTTATCAGTAAGAACTTCAATAAATATAAACTCAAAATACAAATTACAAGTTTTTATATAAAATATTGAGTTTAGAGCACCAACTCTAGGAGACACCAATCCCCTTGTTTTAGAGCACTAAATCTAGGAAGAACCAACTCCCTTGTTTCAAATCTCCAACCCTAGGAAGCACCTGTTAGAAAAAAAAGATCGTGGAGCAATAAAATAAAACAAATGCAGAAATAAGAAACATAAGATACGCAATACAATAGAGACATAAATATACGTGGTTCACCCAGTGTGGGCTACGTCCACCAAAGAAATTTACAGGTCCTTTCTTTATTATTATCCAACAAATGAAGGGATACAACCTACAACACACCCATTGTAACTTCCTCTTCTTTCTCTCACATTATCCTCACTCATAATACAATATTCACAATGATACATAGCCACAATACATTTCCCTCATAAAAAGAGGGTTGCCTTCTAGGGAAAAAAACCCTAACATAACTTCTATCGTTAGATCTCTGACCTTATAATGAATGGTACATATTTACTATGAAATTGCAATATACATTTACAAGGAAATTTTTCCTTCAGAGGACCCCCGTCGGGGGCCTGCTTGCCCCTGGACCCTGCAGGAGGGGAAATCCCCCCCTACACTCCCCAGCATGGGGGAGTGTACATTCTTCTGGGGTGTAAAGTCTTCATGGGGTATAAACATGGTTGAAAACAGAGGCCTCTGAATCAGGAAGGTAATCAGGCTCCACAACCAACAATCTCCCACTTGGAGAATAATCTCAACAACTCCAACGTTGTTGTATCTATTAGACTATGATCCTTCTTGGACCTGGAACATTTCTCATATTCACCTTCATGCTTGAAGACCAACTGAAACTAAGTGGGAATTCAGTTTATCCTTGGTTACTCCCTTTGTTAACATGTCTACAAGATTCTGGCTAGTGTGTATCATTTCCAACTTCAAATGTCCATCTTCCAAGATAGATCGTATGAAATGGTACCTAAGTTGTCTATGCTTAGTCTTTTAATGGAAGTCTTGGTTCTTTTCAAGATGAATGACACTCTCATTTTCACAGTATAACCTACTATTCTCCTGCTTCTTTCCCAATTCCTCCATAAACCTTTGTGACCAAATCATTTGAAATCCAAGTTACTGTTGTTCCACCTATAGTAAAAACATACCCTGTGGTGCTCCTCCTTCTATATTTATCACCTGCCATATATGAATCAACATATCCTTGTAGAATAGTGTATGAACCTCCAAAACATAATGCATGAGTAGAAGTACCTCTCAAATACCTGAGAAGCTACGTTACTGCCTCCCAATGTTATTTACCTGGATTGTTCATATACCTGCTCACAACTCCCACTGCATGTGCAATATATGATCTTGTGCAAACCATCACATACATCAAGATGACAAATTATAATGAATAAGGGACCCCGTACATGTATTTTATCTCCTCCTGTGTCTTGGGACACATTTCCTTAGTTAAGTTGAAATGGTTGGCCAAAGGTGTACTAACTAGTTTTGCATTCTGCATTGTAAAGCTCTCCAACACCTTCTCTATGTACTCACCCTGAGACTGTTGGAGTTACTTCACACACACCTAGGATTTCTTTTTCTTAAGTTTTTTCCTTGTTTATAAATCATAATTAGTCATTATCCAGTCTCATATATTTTAGGGGAGAATATTCCACCTGGAGAATATTCTCTTTCAATTGACACTTCAGTTTGACTAGTTGAGTTGAGTTTAGATGTTGCATTGGTTTTATCACCATGCAACATTGGGATCATCACCATGATAATTATACCTTACCTTGCTATCATCACCAAATTGGCACATTACCCTTGATTCCCTGAGTTAACTCCTCACTACTCTTTGTTCAGATAGTTAACTGAAGACTAGTTGACTAGTTAACTCAACTAGGTGATAGTTCAATCCCGTAACTGCCTGAGAGACTAGACTAGGTGGAAGTTCACTCCCGTAACTGCTAGTGTGTGTCTAGATCACTATGTACCACCACTATGTCACATTGGTTCTCCTGCGGTGCGCACTCATTGAGTTATACAGAGTATATTATGTGTAAATTATTCATTATTCACAATGGTTATTGAGAATTCTTTCATTCTTTCTCTCCTTCTTCTTCTTGCTCCAATTCTCTCTGCAAATGTGTGTATTATTGTTTAGCTAGATATTTTTTGTGCAGGTTCAACACATTTACATGGTATCAGAGCTGATATACTACTAAGAAAAAGCTACACCAAAAAAAATTGCAGGTACAAAATATTGAAGACAGCGGAAAGATGGAATTCTAAAAAGAATTCGTTCTTACACCTTACAACTATTTTGCATAGAGGGAGAAAATATCCATACATCTCCAAACCAGTGGGTTGTATAGGTCAACCTTGAAAACAGATACAAAACTGACATCATCCATAGAAAAATCCAAGTATTTAAATCGCATGGATGAGGCACTTGGAACAATTTGCAGTCTTATTTCTCTCGATCACCTTTTTCATATATCTTCCTGTAAGACTCTCAATGAAGCCTGGACCACCTTGGAAGGGCTCTTTGGAAAATAGGATGAGATGAGGGGACACATCCTAGAGGTGGATTTGCTCACATTGGATCCAAAAAGATTCAACAATATCCAATATTTCTTTACAAAATTCAAGGATTTATTGTCGCAACTCAAAGCTTGTGGGGTTGATAAATCGAAGGAGGATAAACAAATAGTTCTCACCATTCTCTCCAAGATTGGTCCTGAATTCTCTGTATTTGTATCTACATTCCATACTGTCAGATTTTCCTCTAGAGCCACCTGGAAGATGCCTTCTCTTGAGGACTTTATCAAATCCCTGACACAAGAGCAAACCAAGCTCATCAACATGGGCACAATCAAAGGCCCAAGGGTGCATGCACTCACTGTGCATGATGGAAGCCAAAAATATCATAAATCTAAAGATAAAGATAAATCATGCACATACGAAGAAGGAAGGGTACATAAAACCTTTCACCGATGCCTCCTGATCCAAAGGAGAAAAGGTAAGAAAAGGGGAGAAATGCACATATTGTCACAAAGGATTCTATTCGAAATCCACACGCATGCAAAAAAAAATAGATATGATGTCTCAAATACTTCATCAAAACAACCTTGGAGATCGCATCCCCAAGGGTGCAAAGAAGAAGAAGCCAGGAGATCTGAATTCCAAGAAAGGAAATTCTAGCCATGCCTTCATTGCAATCAACTCCTCTCCTTATGCTTGGATCGTAGATTCAGGAGAATCACATCACATGGTTTCCTCAGAAGAAGTCTATTCTTCATTGGATGCATGCAAAGGTCCTCCTATTCTGATGGGCGACAACTCTTCTGTTGAAGTCACCAGCAAAGGAAGGATTGATCTCACCAATGGAAGCTTCGAGAATGTGTTGCATGTTCCCAAACCTTTTGTCAACCTTATCTCCGTGTATCAAATGACGAATTCCGGCACTGGAAAGAAAGTCATCTTTACACCAAATTTCGTGGACATCTACTACATGCAAACCAACTCTAGGGTTGCTACCAGTAAGGTAAATCATCAGTCTAGATTGTATACTTTTTTCTGAATTCATTGAACCTGATTCTGCTTTAGTGCTTACTCATGTTGATGAAAGTAGTAGGATATAGCATGAAAGGTTTGGAAATTTGAATTTCATATACATTAAACAACTTAGCAAGTAGAGATTGGTTGATGGCCTACCAGACATCCATTTCTCTAAGGGAGTATGTGAGGGATGTGTTCTTGGGAAACACCCTCAAGAGAAATTCGACAAAGGAAAGTCTCAGCGAGCTTCCACACCTTAAGATATAATTCACAATGATCTTATGGGTCCCTTTCCGCATCCATCCATCAGCAAAGCGAGGTTTGTTCTCATTTTTTTTTATGATTTCTCACATTTTACTTGTATCTACTTTCTCAAGAAAAAATCCAAGGTTTTCAACACCTCAAATATTTCAAAGCCTTGGTTGAGACACAGTCCAGAAAGAAGATCAAAGTCCTACAAAATGATAATGTGGGAGAGTATGTGAATCATGAGATCCACAATCTTTTCCATGAGGTAGGGATTCAGTTGCAGCATACAGTTCCCTATACTTCATAGAAAAATGGAGTTGTTGAGCGGAAAACAGATCTCTAAAGGAGATGGCATCTTACATGTTGCATGCAAAGTCTCTACCATAGAGACTATGGGCAGAAGCACTTAATTGTGCAACATACATCCAAAACAGATCTCCCCATAGATCTGTCAAGGATAAGACCCCCTATGAGGCTTGGAGTGGCCTCAAACAGAAAGTGACCCACTTTCGCATTTTGGTTCACATGCATGGGCCCGAATTCCCTCTGAAAAGAGGAAGGCACTTGATCCACAAAGCACTGAGTGCATTTTTGTTGGATATCCCAATGATTTGAAGGGATATAGGCTTATTGATCTTTCCTTGGACCAGCTCATCATTGAGCAAAGTGTACAATTCAAGGAAGTGTCTCGCATGCACCTCAATAGTCGCATGCAGACACCTTCATTCTTCCACCTATCTGAGATGATGAGCATGCACATGCCAACTCTTCTTCACATGAGAGTTCTGATTCAGAGGACTCAAATGATTCAGATTCAAATTCCATATAGTCGGATGTAGAGTCAGAGCATCCAGATGCATTTGCAAAGCCAGAGCAAAGGCCCAAGTGGGCACAGACTACTCTTTAGGATGTAGGGTATCTCATTGGTGATCCAGCCTATACTAGGAGGTCTCGATCTGATTTCGAGGAGCCTCTTGTTGCACTCACTACCACTAAAACATTTCCCTCTAGGCATCTTTTCTTGGTTTAGTCTTCAAATCCACAGTCTTATGGCGAGGTTGCTAGAAATCCCTTTTGGGAATCCACCATGCAGGAGGAGTACAAATCCCTCCTCGAGAACCAGACTTGGGATCTGGTTCCCCTTCCTTCTGGGAGGAAACTTGTCAGATGCAGATGAGTCTATAGGACCAAGAGTGTAGCGGTTGGACAGATCAGCAGATAAAAAGCTAGGGTTTTTGCCAAAGGATTTCAGAAGGTTCATGGTATTGACTATGATGAGACCTTCGCTCCAGTAGAGAATATGGAGTCCATACAATTAGCATTTGACATTGCGGCAGCCAAGGGATGGGAAGTCCATCAGATGGACGTGAAGAATGCATTTCTTCGCAGCGATGTCCCTGAGGATATCTACATGGAGAAGCCCCTGGGATTTATGCAGGACTCATCTTTGGTATGTCAACTGAAGAAGTCCCTTTATGGCTTCAAGAAGGATCCGAGGGCATGGTATGACAAGATGAACTCCTACTTGTTTTCACAGAACTTTGTACGTTGTAAATTAGACCCAAATGTCTACATGCTCAGGATGGATGATTTAGTTCTACTCTTAGTTCTGTACGTTGATGATTTGTTGATCACCGGGTGCTCGACTTCAGCGATTTTGTCATAAATCATAATCATAATGACATCTACTATAACCTTGTTCTGTCATAAACCTGTCAAAATTCAAATACCATTGCCTTGGAGCTTGCTTTAGGCCATACAATATCTTATTCAACCTGCATACCAAATTATCCTTTCCTTTGACCTCATACCCCTATGGCTGATGCATATAAATATTTTCCTCCAAATCCCCATGTAAAAATAGTTAGATATAAATAACGAGATCCACCAAGAGATGATACTTGAGCTAGTCCCTATACATCTGCATGCACAAGCTCTAACCTTTCACTCTTATTTTCCTTTCTGACTCTGAGAAATATGGCTCTCTTATGTTTTTCATAAACACAATGCTCACAGAAATCCAAATCAATTTGTCTAAGATCTGGAAACAAATTTCTTTTTTGAAGTATTTGCATCCCCTTATCACTCATGTGTCCAAGCATATGATTCCACAGTGTTGTATCCACTCTTGTAGAAGCTAAATAGATAAAAGAGTCAGTATTACCAGTACATAAATACAATGTACCTACCTTCTCTCCTTTTTCTATCACCAATGATCCTTTGGTGACGTTACACACCTTATCTATAAATATGGATATACAACCTTTACTTGCCAACTGCCCTATTGAAATTAGATTTTTCCTTAGATTTGGAACATGTCTTACCTCTTTCAACAACCACTCGTTTCCATTCCTTTTCTTTATTTTTACCTTTCCCATTCCAACAATTTTGCATGATGCATCATCACCCAAATGAACCTGTCCAAAATCACCTTGAACATAATCTAGAAAATGTTTCCTATGGGGTGTGGCATGAAATGAAGCCCCTGAATCTACTACCCAAGACTCAGAAATATTATTTATAGAAAGAATCAAAGCATATTGTAACACATCACCTGTTACATTTTCTTCCTGATTTTTCTCTTGTTGTCCATCTCTTTGTTTCTTTGGATCTTTGCAGTATTTCTTCAGATTTTCTTTCTTTTCACAATTCCAACACTCTATTTTTCCAAGTCTAGATTTGGATCTACCTTTCCTAGAATTCTCGTGGTTCCCTGAGCCCTTTCCTCTATCCTTTTGTCTTCCTCTGTTCTCCATGTTTAACTCATTACCTGATGTCTCACCTGTGCTTTTTCGTCACATTTCCTCACTAAGGATAACACCAACAACATCATCAAATTTTAAAGTGTTTGAACTAGAGACAGAGTTACTTACAGCCATGACCAATCCATTCCATCTTTATGGAAATGACCACAAGATTAGAAGATCCCTAACCTCATCATCAAAGTCCACTTTTACAGAACTTAGTTGATTAGTAACCGTATTAAATTCATTTAAATGATCTGCAACAAACCCACCTTTTGACATATTCATATTAAATAATCTCTTCATTAGAAATAACTTATTGGACATCGAGGATTTTTCATACAGTTTAGCCAATGCATCCATTAGCTCCTTTGTTTCCTTTTCTTTCGAAATATTGAAATCCAACAACGCTACCAGGCTCAACTATATCGTTCCTAGTGATTTTTTGTCAAGAACCTCCCATTCTTCGTCCTTCATGGTCATCAGATTCTTTGCTATTCCACCCAATGGTAGGAATAGATCCTTCTAATATAAATAATCTTCCATCGACCCTAAACTTTCCATATTCCGCCATTTCTCCCACTAGAACCAGGAACCCTCTTTTCTTGCAAGTTACCTTTCACTATGATACTAGTTTTTAGAAAAACGGGATCGTGGAGCAATAAAATAAAACAAATGCAGAAATAAAACACAAAAGATACACAATACAATAGAGACATAGTTATACGTAGTTCACCCGGTGTGGGCTACGTCCACCAAAGAAATTCCTAGGTCCTTCCTTTATTATTATCCAGCAAATGAAGGGATACAACCTACAACACACCTATTGTAACTTCCTCTTCTTTCTCTCATGGTCTCCTCACTCAGAATACAATATTCACAATGATACGTCGTCACAATACATTTCCCTCATAAAAATAGGGTTTCCTTCTAGGGAAAAAAACCCCAACATAACTTATACCGTCAGATCTGCGACCTTATAATGAACAATCCATATTTACTATGAAATTACAATATGCATTTACAAGGAAATATTTACTTTGGGGGCTTTGCCCCTGAACCCACGCTTTCCCCCGGACCCCGCAAACATTCTTCCAAGGTGTAAAGTCTTCATGGGGTATAAACATGGCTGAAAACAAAGGCCTTGGAATCACAAAGATAATTAGGCTCCACAACCAACAACACCAACTCCCTTTTTTCAAGGAACCAACCCTGGGAAGCACCAACTCCCTTATTTTAGGGTACTGACCCTAGGAAGCACCAACTCCCTTGTTTTAGGGAACCAACCCAAGGAAGCACCAACTTCTTGTCTCTAAACTTTAATTAGAAAAGGATATTAATCCTTCCTTGTTCCTCCCTTCCACTCTCACTTCATAAGTGTCTTTGTTTTTCTTCCTTGGACTCTACTCTTGCTTTTGATCTTTTGATGTAGACCACGAAGACACTTTTTTTCACCATACCTTTCTAGTTATATAGTATTCCAATAGGTAGGAAATTGAACCATTGTGTCTTTTTAATAATGAACCATTGCACCTCTTCAATTAATTAACACAAATGGTAACTTTTTGTTTATTAATTGATTTTCAAACACCAAATTAGATAGTGATTTTCGTACGAATATTCTAGGGTGATGAAAACAAATTTTAAAATTCTACGACGTTGGTTTTGCGCATAACATGCCCAATTAGTATAAATGCAAGCACTTTCCCCAGAAAATGTGCGAGGTGGACAATATGGGCAGCTCTTTGAAGGCCACTTGATCATATTTATTGTTGTGATCGCCTTATAAACTTGCCAAATGGAGCATCCACTTCAACAGCATAGATTTGGTCACAGATCCACATGATCAATAGCCATGACCGAGAGCTATGTCCTTGGTTCTTATCTTCTTAATCATATATTCTTCATGTGATTACTCCATGTAACCCAACGTTGTGACCACAAGATAAAAATGGTGCTTAATCTCCAAGTTTCTTACACACTGGCTCTTCATCACCCATGTGATCATAACCTGTAACCAGGAGCTGGAACCAAGTCCTTCGGACTTTGGCCTTTAGGCTATTCTCCCTTTACAATATTTCAAATCTCCTAGATTTTGACCTACCGAAGTGGTCATAAAGTAATGATGATTGCTTACTGTCAGTTGAAAATTCCCCCTTACGTTATCCTTCCACTGGCTTAATCCAATGGCTATGACTTAATCAAGTGTTGATATGGAMAACATTTATTTATTTTGGGACTCCAAGATATTACAAATTTGAGGTCGTTCAAATACCCCAGAGTTATACCTCTGAAGTGCTTACACCATCCTTCCACTGCTTGATCTAATGGCTCGCATTACTCTCGAATTCTTCTCAATATCTAACGGTTGGTGGGATTTCGGGGCTTCAACAGTCCGTGACTTTGGGAATTTTTGGCTTACCCTATCCTTCCACTATACTCGATTTGACAGTCGAGAATTCATCTAAATTTCCTCCTTGATCCTACAATTGGCAGGATTTCGTGACTTCACGTTTTCATGCCTTTGCCTTGTCTCAAATAATCGCTGAAGTGGTGAAGTTCTAGAGTCACGAAGCTTTCTATCTCTTGCTTGGATTCGATCAATGATTGGCGATCAGTTTGATCTGAAGGTTGGGACTTAATCTCTCCCAGCCTTTGGCTTCATCTCTATCTGACGATCCTTGTTATACCTGAAACTTCTCAACTAGATCTGACGGCTCTTGCTTATACCCGAAATTTCTCAACTAGATATGACAAGTTTTGCTTACATGGCTTTTGATCTAACGATATAGAACTCCTTTATTCAACGGTTGTGATTTCTCCCAAAATTAAAAAAGGAACGATCACGATTCTATGATCCTTTACAAAGGATCTCTGTCTACACAACACGTTGGCTTCTACACGATCTCTGCAACGCTATATCTCTTGATTTTTTAGGATCTCAAGCTATGTCTTCCGTGCAACCGAATAAGCTACCTCTCCTGATATTTTCCTTTGACCTTTCCAAAGGTCTTAACTTTATGCACTCTAATTCCATGCAACCTAAAATGATATCTCTCATGAGCTTTAGGATCTCAAAGACATATTCTTTCTTAATGACAATACCATATTGATCTTCTTGACATCAATGCCAACACCATAATACCATGTCCAACATTGATCATATTGATCTTCTTTGACATCAATGCCAACACCATAACACCATGTCCAACAATTTCTTGTTGGTGGTTGTATCCTAGATCCACCCAAAATTTGAATAAGGGGATCTTAGGCACACCCTAAGTGTTGGATCATGTTGTCATTGATGCCAATGGTTTGATTGATTGATGTCATTGATTGATGTCAAGTGATTGATTGATGTCAAAGGATTGATTGATTGATGATTGATGTAATATAATATGTATTTTTCTTGATGAGAATGCATAGATGAAGATGGATCAATGACTTGTCATTGACATGATGAAGATGGATCAATGAGTTTCCATTGATACATGATGAAGATAGATTGTTGTGGTTTCATTGGTATATGACGCATTGTTGGAAAAATGTATAGATGACTCATTATTGTCTTATCATGATTGATAATGTGCAAAAATGGATGAACTCCAAATTGGTCCCCTTATGGTGAAAGCCCTCATGGGAAGATTCTTTGCGGATTGAGTTATCCTAGAAGAATGGTTGGAGGACCCTTGCTCTCATTATTTTCTTATCATGATTGATAAGGTGCACAAATGGATGAACTCCAAAGTGGCCCCCTTATGGTGAAATCCCTCATGGGAAGATGCTTTACGGATTGAATTATCCTAGAAGAATGGTTGGAGGACCCATGCTTGTATGTGGAATAATGAGATGAAGAACAAGGAAATTGTTGGTGAAACTATCCTAGATGGATAGTGCTTGTCATGCCATTTTCTGTGGTATGTGGAATGTCACATAACTCCTCATGGTTTGAGAGTTATGTCCTTACGAAGATTAAGGACCCCCACATGAAGGCTTGAAGCCCCCAAGGTCAAAGAAGTCAAAGTGACCTAAAAGAAGAAATCATTATTTAAATGATAAAGTAAAGTGACAAAGTCAAGCTGGATTATTTAAATAATAAAGAGAAGTGACAAAATCAAGAAGGAATATTTAAATGATAAAGTATTGAAGAACCTTCTATTTATGGAAACTGGTTCACCCTAAAAATAAGGAAAATAGGTTAAGTGACCTAGAAATGGGTTAAGTGACCTAAAATAAGAAATCATTATTTAAATTATAAAGTAAGGTGACAAAGTCAAGGTGGATTATTTAAATAATAAAGATAAGTGAAAAAAATCAAGAAATGATAAAGTAAGATGAGAAAATCAAGAAGGAATATTTAAATGATAAAATATTAGAGAAATTTCTATTTATGGAAAGTGGTTAACCCTAAAATAAGGAAAATAGGTTAAGTGACCTAGAAATGGGTTAAGTGACCTAAAAATGGGTTAAGTGTGTTGGAAGATTGGTTGTTGTCATTGATGTCAACCCTAGTCATGGGTTTTGGACCACAAGATTGATGAAGTTATTTGGACATGAAGGAAAATGAACATGTAGATACAACACCCATGGATGGATAGTATACATCATGCTCTTTCCGGTGGTATGTGGCATGTCACGTGGATCCTCA
>JASDQU010103138.1:318317-332368 GCA_032191745.1 Picea mariana
TTGTATGCTTCATGCACTCTAGTGCATTTCTGTTTCAATTCACTTATTTATTTATCTATTTCTATTGTAGTTGGTTGCCCTTGAATTCCTTTAGATCCTTGATGCCTTGTGTGCTCCCATTTTTCTTATATGCACTATGGTTCCCTGGGTCTAAACACTTTTCCAACCATGTTCCACCTGGACATTCTTTCCCACTTAGTACCATTCCCCAATGGAAATCCATTTTCATTCAGTGCCACTTTTGAAGTGAGAGATCATTCCAATTCCTCTGCATTGGCATCTTTCTTCCACTATGAACTTTGATTTAAGCTTTTATACAGTAGATAAGTCATATCTAACAAATCTTTCCCTGGAACTCCTATGCTTGACACATAGAGATTATTCACACACCACCTCTTAAGCTATGTGTTTCCTTCCACATCAAGCTTGCAACTGTCTACACATCTATACCTTCAAGACCATGGATCCTTATTTTTCCTTTATATGCCCATTAATGACATTATTCATCTTTTAATCATGATTGTGTGTCGGTTCTTTTTTCTTCATGAGTTGATCACAAACATGGACTAACTCATTATATCGTACTCATGTTTCTGTTGTGTTCTCAGTTCACAAACAGATCATATTTTGACCCTTTATCAATTCCCTATATTATTCTAGTGTTAACTCCCTCTCGAATTAAATCTTTATGAGGCGCTTCCTTCAAACCATTTACATATGAAAAGATGCACAAAACCAAAGGCTTATTGATTTGAGTGTTGCCTCTTCTTTTCTCTTTGTTTCTTAATGCAGACCCCCTTCTCCTAAGTTTTTGTGACCTCCCAATCAAGGGTCTTAAATCTTGAGCCTAATTGGCTCTCTGAAACCTTGATGGTTTCATTTTGTATCTAAACACAGGCCCTTCATACTTTCTGTGGTAGGTCCAATGGCCCCCACGACCTTCTCCTTCTCCCTTGCGAAAAATCTCAGAGTTGGTGCTAGCTCCTTTTTCTCTTGGCCCCTCCTTAGATGTGAACTTAGGCGGTGACCTCATGTAGACGCGTGATTGCAGCCACACTCAAAGGTGGTTTGGAACCAAACTACTTTCACCCCACAATTCACCTTGAGCCACCACATGTCCTTTTTCCAAAACTGTGGTCTTGATTGTGGCCCACCCTCGACTTCGTAAATCCCGAGAACCTCCCATCCCCGCAATACGAGGTGACTGTTGAACTCGCAATATTGATGGTGCTTCTAGACGGATGACCAAGATCTACCTCTTGGGAACCAATAGTTCCGATTCACATCTCCCAGATCAACGGTTGTGGTCATTTTGGAATTCCGAACTTCATAATTCTCAAATCTCAAACTTTACTTCCCTCGAGATACATGGGATTCTGCCATGCATCCTTTTGAATCAGATGGTGGGGAATTACTTCGAACGATCTGATGATCGATGTTTAATTCGGGTCCTTACCCAGACTCCACAACTTCACACCACTTTTTTTCCTGATCTAATGGTTCAGGTCTACCTTAGACGATCCAACAGTCGACATTTACTTCGGGGCCTTACCCGGAATCCACATCTTCACGCCACCTATTCTCATGATCTAACGGTTTAGTTCTACTTCAGGTGATCCAACAATTGATGTTTACTTTAGGTCCTTACCTGGAATCCACATCTTCATGCCACCTGTTCTCCTAATCTAACGGTTCAGGTCTACTTTGGATGATCTGACATTCGACATTTACATCGGGTCTCCATCTCTTCGAGCTTTAGGAGTTTCAACTCTCAACTGAAAACTCTCGGAGTAATTTCTATGGAGTCTACAATCCGTTGCCATGTAGGGTGACGTAGAAAAATACTGTAAGTGAACACGTGGTCCAATCAGGCAGGGACATGTGTCAGGTCCTATCTGGCCTTTCAATCATCTGCATGCTCAATTCTTACTAACATGTGGCGCACATCCCATGTGTCCACATCATCTTTGGTGACGTATCCAATCCACGTCATGTCAAAAATTTTGGGGTCCACATCACCTCCTGGTGACGTCATTGTGCCCCACCACTTTGGCTCTTCGGGCTTCGGGACTTCAAGAGTTTCCACACTAGCACACTTTCAATTCTCCCAAACTTCGATTTCTCAAATAGACCAAACTATTTCCATGTGTCTCCCTTATTGAACAGAACATATTAACCCTGGACTTCGGGACTTTGGAAGTTACCACTGCAAGAATCAACAGTTGCAATTCCTTCGGGCTTTGGGACTTCAGAAAACTCAAACTTCAACTTTTTTTTGAAAAGTTTTTATCCGAAGCTCACGATCTACTGACGTGTGTTTCCCATGGAATGATGGCTACAATTTCTTCGAGTCTTTGGACTTTAGAGAACTCAACTCTCAACCTTATGTTTTCCCCAAAGTGCACGGATTTCTGCCACATTTCCTCTTGGATCGGATGACTGCGATTTACTTCAGATCTCCAAGGTCTAGAAATCTCAATTCTCAACTTATCCTTTCTCACTTTTCTCAGAGTTCTTTCACCTGGAGCACACAATCAGTTGACGCGTGTCCTCCTACAGATCGACGTTCCCCGAAAACTTCTTCTCTTCGGAGGTTCGTTGCTCAAGTACTAACATGTCACATCATTGCATGCCTTTCAATTTGTGGGGGCACACATCGGAAGTTTCGAGTAACCTGCTTTTCACCCATGTGTTTCCTTTCAATTCTCTTGATGCTAACACGTAACCCCTTGGTGAAACCATGGTTTGGATTGTGAACCACCTTGGGAAATTATCTCCCATGAAACATGGTTCCTCGCAATGCCTCATGTCCGTTGATCTCTCTCTCCCATGGGATCCGACGGTTGTGACCTAAACCCTTGCTTCCTTTACATCAGACGACCCTTGTTCACCTGTCCTCCGATCCAATGATCTCAGATCTCTCCTGATCCTACAGTGGTGATCGCTCCCAAATTTGAAGGGGGACGCTCATGATCCTTCGAACCCCTTACAACTAATCTCTGATGATCTAACTCCTTTGTAGATTCTACAATGCCATTCCTCCTGATCTTTTCAATTACACGGTCAGACTTTGATCTCAACCATGAGACTCTGACCAACAGAGCCGGCCCATACTGGCCCAATGTTTCAACCAAAAGCTTTGATACCAATCTATAACATACCTAACCACCCAGAGGTCGGGCTATGTTACCTTAAATGGGTTGCAACACACCCAACCATCCGTAGGCTAGGCACGATGTAGTCCCAAGACTCGGTTCTCTGATCTCTAATTCAAAAACAAAGGGTTTCTCAATAATGTTAGAAGCATGCACACCACATGCATAAGAGAAGATCCATGTCACAACATAAAAGAGATAAAAAACATGCCATGCACAACAAATAACTAACAGACAAGCACATTAGAATACATATCTCAGAGATAATTAAATATATAGCAAAATACATTAAACAGAAAACATAGAGAGCACTTATCTTTGCAAGTAAACGTTCACCAACTAGCTGCAAACCAAGGACATTCCTCCCAACCATAGATGTTGATGTTCATTTACTCTCAACAACAAATCACCCCTGAGCCAAGGCTATGAATCCACAAGGACGGGTCCTAGGCAAAGTTTAAATACATAGTAGTTGGCTAAATAGCTCTCAGGTTTCCCAACCTCACAGCAATCCTAATTTCCATCTCACTTTCCCCCTCAGGCTGCACAGCCCAAAGAAATGAGCACCTTTCTCTACCATGCAGTCCCTGAGGTTGTTCCATTTCTCTCTAGGGCTCCATTGCTACTAGTCAGGAAATCTCCCTACTAGAAATTCCAAGGACTCTCAGTTGTGGATAGTTCCATCTGAACTGCCATCAAGCTCATGAACACAGGAATCCATTCCATCCTAGAATGATCAGTAAATCATTACATCCATTCAACAATGGCTCTCCTCTTCCTTCCATTTATTTCCATGCTCATTCCAAGAGAACACGAACTAGCAGTAGTGAGTGAAGAGGAAGAAGAACAATTGAACCAGTGAGAAGAGGATGAGCCAAGGGAAGAACGACCCCAAAATAGCCCCCAAGGGATGTTTAAATAATTACATGAAGACAAGAGCCATGTGGCCTCCCTCCCAAGAAGATCATGTAACCTCCTCTTCTCCATTAAATCAATTATGGATAAATAAAATAATAATAACAAGACTTATCCCCTCAACCACCCTCTCTCGTGGAATCATAGCCCCCAATCTCTTTTGTCCTTGTCGATTTTGCAGCCATCAATGTATTTTATTAATGTATAGGAAGTGTTACATTTCCTAGGCACTCTGGCCTCTTTTCAACTTTACCGTCTCACCAACCTAAGTCATATTTACATAATACATTATAGTTTATAAGGGTTAGAATCGGGATGTTACAGATATGTTCTTAAAATCGAGCATAAATTTAAGCACCAGAAAAAATGGGAGTTTGGGTCTGCAAATATGAAACAACTGAAGTATGATAAATACATCCCTAACAAACAGTATCTCGAAAACCAGTCCAAGCCAAAGGAAAACAAGGGTCATGGAAAGACGAAGAAGGACACTGGAAAATGGTGTGATTTCCACAAAATCCCCTGACACAACACAGATGAATGTCGTTGAAAACATTCATTGGTGGATGAGATCAAAGACAAGGAGACGAACCCTGATTCATAATCTGATTCAGAAAATATTGATAGAAGACAGATCATCGACGTAGACCCCATTATTATTGTCGCGACCGCAACAATTCAACTGGAAGAACCCACATATCCTGAAGAGGGGGAGTGCCTTTTTCATTCACAGATGTGGGTGAAGGGGACCCCACTACATTTTATTGTTGATAGCAGAAGCTAGAAGAACCTCATCTCAACAGAGGTCGTCAAACATTTGGGATTGTCGACAACACCACACCCACAACCATGCAACATTGGGTAGCTTCAATAGGGATGAGATCGTCGTGCCATCCAGCAGTGTTGCTTGTCATACGACATCCATCCCTTCAAGGATGAGGTATTATGTGATGTTTCCCTGTTGGATGTTTGTGATGTTCTCTTGGGCCAACCATATATGTGGAAGTGCCATGCTATCTATGAGCCTCTACCTTGTAGTGGCATTGTTACTCTAGGAGGTCATCTCTATAGGATACGAGGGGTAGTTCCAACTACTATCCCATCTAAACAATGCTGCAAGTTAGTATCTCATACTACAAAATTCATCTTCTCAATTTGTTCAAAAGATGAACAGAAGGATACTGCAAGAAATACAGCCTCGACCCAAGCACCTTCTATCCAACAAAAGTAGGTCGACAAGGTTGTAACAAAGTGTAAAGATTCACTCTTCACACAGGAATATCATGTAGCCAAACTGGTTAAAAAGGTCCAACCCTTTCAGCCACAGATTCGTGACAACCTTTAACAAGCTAAGCAACACAACTTCTCCAACAAGGCAAGCAACTCATCAAGATGCAGATTCAGCAAATGATTTTCCCTATCCCCCCAGAACTCAATGAAATGGAGACCATTTCTTATTAAGGAGGGAGGATTGATCCAGGTGGATATCAATGGCCACCCACATTTTCCAACAGGCTCAAAATAGTTTTCTGGCAATTTTGGTCATTTTCTATTTTTATCAGTTTTTAGCTTCTGGGGCCATTTTGAGAGCCTAAATGAAGGTTTTTTGGGATCAAGATTCCCAATAATAATTAAAAGGCTCTAATTGATCCCCCTAAATTAATATCATCAACGATACCTTTCCAACGAGCTATCATGTGCCCCAAAGGAAGATTGTATGCCAAAGTTACGCCCTCGGGAAGTCGATACACCAAACTACCCAAAATGGGGTCCACAAAATTGTTGGATTTTCATCTTCTGGAGTTACGGTTTTGGATTTTATTTATGATAAAAAGGGCTTTGGAGACATATTTTAAAATCATATTCTTGCAAATGCGAGTAGCAGACACATCTCTTCTCATAGATAACCTGCCACCATTGTAACGAGTCTTTCACTTTGTATTTTTACAGTCTTTGTACTTTTTCGCTCATTAATAGAAAATTGTGTATTCGAAAGAATAGGATTCATACGAATAATAACCTTCTGCTACTCCACAAGGCGTTTGTCAGACATGAGGTCCTCACCATTACAATGAGGTAATCTCTTCAAAGACCAGATCTTGGTACCGGACCATAACGATCGGAGTCGAATTGCGTATTGGATATCCGAGATATATTTGTACAATGATTTATTATATCTCCGCTCTCATTTCGTTCCGAAAATAATCCGGATAAGTGGTATCAAAGCGGGTTTCTCTTGACCATTTTTCAGTACATTTCCTTGAAGAGGTCCGAGAATAGCAAGTTGGGTCTCGAGCTTGTCTCTCTTGAAGATAATTTCTCTTGCACGTCCAAGAAACCCTCCATGGCGAAAGAAAAGAAAAATGACAAATCAGGCGATTCTATTAATATGTTGCTTGAGAAAGCTCCCACGTGACAGAGGGATGAAATGATGGAGAATTTTTCCCACGTCCTTCAATTCCTGTCGATAGCAACAGTTGTGTTTTCATCAAGAATCCACTTTTGACGTACCTCACCTTTCAAGGTACACATTAATTTTGATATTCCCATATTTGAAGGATAGATAGATATGGATGCCTTAGAAAAATGGTTAAATCTACTAGAAGGTTATTTCTCTGTTCATAATTTCTCTGATAGGGAAAAGATCCCCTTCGCACTCCTTAAGGCTCTCCCCCATGTCAAACATTGGTGGGAAATTACTCGGAGCAAAGTTCCACAGAGTCTATAATATATGGGGTTGAGCTCATTTGGGATTTTTTTGTGGATGCATTAAAGGAACAATATTACCCTATTGGAAACTATGAGGACTAGTACATGAGATGGACCACACTGCAACAAGAGAGGGGTCAAGAATTTTCGGAGTTCATCAATAACTTCCATACCTTGCAAACCAAGCTGGGTATCAAAGACTCTGAATGACATTTGGTTCTGAAATATCATGGGGCTCTACACGAATACATCCAAACTGAAATGGATTTTCTATACATCTCATCACTCAGTGCTGCTTATCGATATGTTGTTAAAATCGAGAAAAAATTTAAGCACCAGAACAAATGGGAGTTCGGGTTTGAAAATATGAAACAACCAAAGTATGATAAAGACGGCCCTACCAAACAGTCTACCAAAATTCATTCCAAGCCAAAGGATAAGAAGGGTCAAAGAAAGATGAAGAAGGACACCGAAAAATGGTGTGATTTCCAAAACATCCCCTAGCACAACAACAATGAATGTCGCTCAAAATAGTCATTGGTGGTCGATATCAAAACAAGGAGCCAAACCCTGATTCAGAAAATATTGATAGAAGATGGATCATCGACGCAGACCCCACTGTTATTGTCACGACTACAACAATTCAACCAGAAGAACCCACAGATCCTGAAGAGGGGGAGCACCTTTTTCATTCACATATGTGGGTGAAGTGTACCCCGCTGCATTTTATTGTTGATAGCGGAAGCCAGAATAACCTCATCTCAATAGAGGTCGTCAAACCAGTAGTGTCGATTGTCAAACCAGAATAACCTCTTCGTGTCAGGCAGCAGTGTCGATTTTCATATGACATCCATCCCTTCAAGGATGAGGTATGATGTGATGTTTCCCTGTTGGATGTTTGTGATGTTCTCTTGGGCCAACCATATATGTGAAAGCTCCATGCTATCTATGAGTCTCGACCCCATAGTGTCATTGTTACTTTGGGGGGTTCATCTCTATAGGATACCAAAGGAAGTTCCAACTACTAACCCACCTAAACAATGTCGCAAGGTAGTATCCCATACTACAAAATTCAGCTTCTTTAGAATCGGTTCAAAAGGTGAACAGAGGAATACTGCAACCACTACAATCTCGACCCAAGCACCTTCTATCCAACAGAAGCAGATAGACAATATTGAAACAAAGTGTAAAGATTCCTTCTGTACATAGGCATCTCATGTATCCATATTGGTTTAAAAGGTCCAACCCTTCCAGCCACAGGTTAATTACAACCTTCAACAAGCTAAGCAGCGCAACTTCTCCAACAAGGCAAGCAGATCGTCAAGATGCATATTCAACAAACACTTTTCCCTCTCCCTCGGGCACTCAACCCAATGGAGACCATTTCTTCCTAAGGATGGAGGATTTATCGAGGTGGATATCGTTGGCAACCACCTTTTCCAACTAGCTCAAAACAATTTTCTGGCAATTTTGGTAATTTACTATTTTTAGCAGTTTTTAACTTCCGGGGCCATTTTGAGGACCTAAATGAAGGTTTTTTGGGATCGATATTCTCAATCATAGCCAAAGGATTTTATTGAGCCCTCTTAATGAATGTCCTGGATGATACCTTTCCAATGAGTTATCGTGCACCCCAAACGGAGATCGTATTCCAAAGTTACGCCCCCAGGAAGTTGATACACCAAACTACCCAAAACAGGGTCCACAAAACTATTGGTTTTTCATCTTCCGGGGTTAGTGTTTTGGATTTTATTTGTGATAAAAAGGCCTTTGGAGCCTCATTGTAAAATCATTGTCTTGTGAATGCGAGTAGAAGACACATCTCTTCTCAAAGATAAGTTGCCACCATTCTAGCAAGTCTTTCACTCTATATTTTTACAGTCTTTGTACATTTTTTCTCATTAACAGAAAATTGTGTATTATTGTATCTATGTGTTTATGTTTGCATCTATGATACATATCTGTTATATTATTGGATATTCAATATATCTCTATACATTTCTTTATTATATCTCCACTCTCATTTCATGCCGAAAATAATCCGGATTAGTGGTATCTGAGCAGGTTGCTCTTGATTGTTTTTCAGTGCATGTCCCCGAAGAGGAACGAGTATAGCAAGTTGGGTCTTGATCTTGTCTCTCTTGAAGACAATATCTCTAACTAGTCCAAGAAACCATCCATGGTGGAGGAAAATAAAAATGACGGAGCATATGATTCTATTAATATGTTGCTTGAGAAATACCTCACACGACAGAGGGATGAAATGATGGAGAATTTTTTCCACATCCTTCAATGCCTGCCGATAACAACATGCACGTCTTCATCAATTGGCCACTTTGGAAGTACCTATCCTTTCAAGGTACAAGTTAATTTTGATATTCCCATATTTGAAGGACAGATAGATGTGGATGCCTTATAAAAATGGTTAAGTCTTCGAGAAGGTTATTTCTCTGTTCATAATTTCTCCGACAAGGAAAAGATCACCTTCGCACTCCTTAAGTCTCTCCCCTGTGACAAACATTGGTGGGAAAATTACTGGGACCAAAGTTCCACATAGGAGTATAGAATATATGGGGTTGATCCCACTTGGGATTTTTTGTGGATGCAGTAACGGAACAATATTATCATGTTGGCAACTATGAGGACCAGTACATGAGATGGAACACACTGTGACAATAGAGGAGCCAAGTAGTCTCGAAGTTCACTAATACCTTCCATACCTTGTGCACCAAGCTGGGTATCAAAGTCTCTGAACGAAATTTGGTTCTAAAATACCGTGGGGCTCTACATAAATACATCGAAACTTAAATGGATTTTCTAGACATCTCATCACTTAGTGTTTCTTATCAATATGTTGTTAAAATCGAGCAGAAATTTAAGCACCAGAACAAATGGGAGTTCAGGTCTGTAAATCTGCAACAACCAAAGTATGATAAATACAACCCTAGTAAAAAGTCTTCTGAAACCCAGTCCAAGCCAATGGAAAAGAGGGGTCATGGAAAGACGAAGAAGAACACCAGAAAATGGTGTGATTTCCACAAAATACCCTGGCACAACACCAATGAATGTTGCTCAAAACATTCATTGGTGGCCAAGATCAAAGACAAGGATTCAAACCCTAATTCATAATTTGATTCATAAAATATTGATAGAAGATAGATCATTGACGCAAACCCTGCGGTTATTGTCATGACCGCAACAATTCAACCAGAAGAACCCACAGATCCTAAAGAGGGGGAGTGCCTTTTTCATTCACAGATGTGGGTGAAGGGGACCCTGCTGCATTTTATTGTTGATAGAGGAAGATAGAATAACCTCATCTCAAAAAAGTTCATCAAACAGTTCAGATTGTCGACAAAACCACACCCACAACCATACAACATTGGTTGGCTTCACCAGGGATGAGATCTTCATGTCAGCCAATAGTGTCAATTTTCATATGACATCCAGCCCTTCAAGGATGAGGTATTATGTGATGTTTCCGTTGGATGTTTTTGATGTGCTCTAGTTGGGCCAACCATATATGTGGAAGCGTCATGTTATTTATGAGTCTCAACCCCGTAGTGTCATTTTTACTCTGGGGGGGCATCTCTACAGGTTACCAGAGGTAGCTCCAACTACTGTCCCACCTAAAAAATTCCCCAAGGTAGTATCTCAGACTACAAAATTCACCTTCTTCACAATTTGTTCAAAAGGTGAACATAAGGATACTGCAACCACTACAACCTCGGCCCACGCACCTTATATCCAACAGAAGAAGGTTGAAAAGATTGCAAAAAAGTGTAAAGATTCCTTCTGAACATAGGCATCTCATGTAGTCAGATTAGTTAAAAAGGTCCAACCCTTCTAGCCACAGGTTCATGACAACCTTCAACAAGCTAGGCAGCGCAACTTCTCCAAAAAGTCAAGCAGCTCATCAAGATGCAGATTCAACAAATGCTTTTTCCTCTCCTCTGGGAAATCAACACAATGGATACCATTTATTCCTAAGGAGGGAGGATTGATCTAGGTAGATATCGGTGGCCACCCACCTTTTCCAACTGGCTCAAAACAACTTTTTGGCAATTTTGGTAATTTTCTATTTTCAACAATTTTTAACTTTCGGGGCCATTTTGAGGACCTAAATGAAGATTTTTTGGGATCACTCTTCTCAATGATATCAAAGGCTTTGATTAATCCCCCTAAATGAATATCCTCTATGATACCTTTCAAACAAGCTATCGTGCGCCCCAAATGGATATCGTATGTCAAAGTTACACCCCCGGGAAGTTGCTACACCAAACTACCCAAAACGTAATCCACAAAACTATTAGCTTGTCATATTCCGGGGTTAGGGTTTTAGATTTTATTTATGATAAAAAGTCCTTTAGAGCCTCATTGTAAAATCATATTCTTACTAATGTGAGTAGCGGACACATATCTTCTCAGAGATAAGATGCCACCATTCTAGCGAGACTTTCACTCTGTATTTTTACAATCTTTGTATATTTTCGCTCATCAATAGAAAATTGTGTATTATTGTTTCTATGTGTTTATGGTTGCATCTTTGACACATTTTTGTTATATTGGATGTTCGAGATATCTCTGTACATTGCTTTATTATATCTCCACTCTCATTTCATGCAGAAAATAATCTGGATCAGTGGTATCAGAGTAGGTTGCTCTTGATCATCTTTCAGTGCATGTCACTGAAGAGATCTGAGGATATAAAGTTGGGTCTCGAGCTTGTCTCTCTTGAATACAATCTCTCTCACACATCTAAGAAACCCTCCATGGTGGAAGAAAATAAAAACAATAGAGTAGACAATTGTATTAATACATTGCTTGAGCAAGCTCTCGCGCGAGAAAGGAGAATTTTTCCCACATCCTTCAACTCCTGTTAATAATAGCAGGTGTCTCTTCATCAAGCGTCCACTTTGGAAGTACCTCACCTTTCAAGGTACAAGTTAATTTTGATATTCCCATATTTGAAGGACAGATAAATGCAGATGCCTTAGAAAAATGGTTAAATATGCTAGAAGGTTATTTCTCTGTTCATAATTTCTCCGACAGGGAAAAGATCACCTTTGCACTCCTTAAGGATTTCCCCCATGTCAAACATTGGTGGGAAAATTACTGGGGGAAAATTTCCACAGAGGAGTCTAGAATATATGGGGTCGAGCCCACTTTGGATTTTTTTGTGGATGCAGTAAATGAACAATATTACCCTATTGGAAACTATGATGACCAGTACATGAGATGGACCACACTGCGGTGAGAGAGGGGCCAAGCAGTTCTGGAGTTCATCAATACCTTCCATACCTTGCACACCAAGATGGGTATCAAAGACTCTGAACGACATTTGGTTCTGAAATACCATGGGGCTCTACAAGATACATCCAAACTAAAATGGATTTTATGGATATCTCATCACTCAATGTTGCTTATCGATATGTTGTTAAAATTGAGAAAAAATTTAAGCACCAAAACAAATGGGAGTTTGGATCTGCAATTCTACAACAACCAAAGTATGATAAAGATGGTTGTAACAAATGGTCTCTCGAAAACTGGTCCAAGCCAAAGGAAAATAAGGGTCACGGAAAGACAAAGTAGGACACCGAAAAATGGTGTGATTTCCATAAAATCCCTTGGCACAACACCGATGAATGTCGCTCAAAAGATTCAATGGTGGTCGAGATCAAAGACAAGGAGTTGAACCTTGATTCATAATATGATTCAGAAAATATTGATAGAATACAGATCATCAACGCAAACCCCACTGTTATTGTCATGACCGCAATAATTCAACCAGAAGAACCCACAGATCCTGAAGAGGGGGAGAACTTTTTTAATTCACAGATGTGGGTGAAGGGGACCCCGCTGCATTTTATTGTTGATAGTGGAAGCCATAAGAACCTCATCTCAACATAGGTCTTCAAACAGCTGGGATTTTTTACAACACCACACCCACAACCATACAACATTGGGTGGCTTTGCCAGGGATGATATCTTTGTGTCATCCAGCAGTGTCGATTGTCATATGACATCCATCCCTTCAAGGATAAGGTATTATGTGATGTTCCCCCATTGGATGTCTTTGATGTTCTCTTGGGCCAACCATATATGTGGAAGCACCATGCAATCTATGATTTTTGACCCTGTAGTGTCATTGTTACTCTAGGTGATCATCGCTACAGGATACTAGAGGTAGTTCCAACTACTTTCCCACATAAACAATGCCGCAAGGTAGTATATCATACTACAAAATTTATCTTCTTCACAATCTCTTCAAAAGGTGAACAAAAGGATACATAACCACTCCAACCTCGGCCCAAGCACCTTATATCCAACAGAAGTAGGTTGACAAGATTGCAACAAAGTGTAAAAATTCCTTCTACACACAGGCATCTCATGTAGCCAGACTGGTGTTGGGCACTTTAATTGTCTAAATAAATAGATAATTAAGGTGTTCAATATAAATTTTCAAACCCAGGGAAGTTTTGTTATTGTAAGATAATTGTGCATAGTCTATGCTAGATTATGAAAGAAAACATTAATCAAGTTGCAGTACTAAAAGAAACAGAGTTTGAAAACATGAACACTAACCAAGTTGTTGACACAGCTGGAGTTTTAATCTACTGTTACAAAATTGAAATCGCACTTGCATAATTGAAATCTAATCTGATGAGTGTATAAGAATCATGGATTATCTAATCTATCCTAATTTTCTATATCACTCTTGTAGAAAGAAGTTATGTGTTAATTGCTGAAAGGAAACCTACTTAATTGTAGAAATGGAATTCACACTTTTATTTTCTTTTTCTTGAAAACAGAGATTTTAATCTAATGCAGAAAAAGGAAAGCAATCCTCTAGCAGTATTCAACAATCGACTCTAACTCTCATGAGACACACCGATGCGCATTGAACAGAAAAGAACTGATTGTAACAAAAAATAGATTCTAGAAACGCTAAACAGATAAATCACACAAATCAAAGAAGTGAATCTAAAATATCAAAACAGAGGGGAGTCCGTGAGGAAGGTGGGCCCTTTCCTTCTCACTGAATCCACTCAAAAATAGGCTACAGTAGGTTTAAGAAACTCAATTCACTTCTTTATTAATTTAGAAAAGGGGCTCAGATACAATATGCTCTTTCTTCAGTCTATGTTCCACAGCTAATATTTGGTACCAATGATTACAAAAGTTCTACTATTTAAATACAGAGTCATTCAGTTAAAATGGACTCAGAATAGCCTTGAGAATCCCATATTCTCAAGTTGTTCGTATGATACC
>JASDQU010103139.1:37573-52764 GCA_032191745.1 Picea mariana
TAATGGAATCTAATGAAAGAATCATCTAATGAAGGTGTAACTTTGACTACTTACTTCCAATAAAATCCAAATCTTAACAGTTTTTCAAAATAATTTAAAAGTATTTCATTGAACCTAAAATTTACATATCTCATAACAGAATCTAAGATAAACTATATCTTGACCATTGGCTTCCTAGGAAATCTTGTATCCTTTCAATAATATTTAAGACCACTCAAGTATTTTACCTCAACGAACATTGAGATATTTAATTTCTTGTCCACATTGAAAACTAGGTTAGTCATACAAGGTCACATTTTATACATAGTTCACTTAAGAGTTCCAATAATTAAAATCTAAGGATAGAGCATAACTTCGAAATCTTGCTTCCAATGGAAATCCAAATCTGATATATGTTGAAGAATATTTTAAAGATGATCATCTAAAACATTTACTTAATATGGTCCATGAATTAATTTACATAGGGCCTACATAGAGACTATATTATTTAATACTCAAGGAATATTTTATATACATTTACAATAAAAAAAAACATAACGCAGAACTAATATGCACCAGAAGGAATTATATGGTTTCTGTCAAAAAGAGAAAAACACAGGTTTACAAGCTAATGGAAATCATGCCTATTTGATGGCAACTAAATCGACTTAACCACATTCCATATCCACTCAAAAGCAACGCCATCAACCCAATATGTTACACCAAAAAGGGCAAACGAAATCGTTGTTGTAGCAACACAGTCAACAAATAGAGGTATGAAACGCAGGCATTCCCAGCCAGAATTAAAAATGAAAAAAGAAAATAAGAGAGCAAAACGAGATTAAAAAAAACAAAGAGCTTGAAATTGCCAGGAATGCACCAATGCAAAATCAACAAATGCATTAGAGCGCGAAAGTCCTTCCTCAGCATTCACATTAAAAGCGTAGCATTTACTGGTTCACTTAGGTCACTGACTTCCAAGGGTCCCAATAGCATAGTACAAATACATTANAGGGTTTTCAATTGAGTCAATATAGTATAGAGGTAAATGATACCATTTAAAAATACAGTAAGATACGAAACGCGGCGAGAAAGAAAAAAATCGACCAAGGAAGATTTCGCACAGGTATTCATGTAAATGGGTGACATAGTCCTCCCACCTCAACAGAGGAACACGATCAAGGATTTAGAAGTGGCCACCCAGAAATCAAAATGGAAAAACAAAAACACACCCAACAGAAGACGTGGTGAAAGTATGCCAAGAATTAAAGAAAATGCAGGTTTAAAATCATTCTTCCAATGCAAATGCATAGTTAAAATTTACCTCTATCTCAAATTACATTCGCTGAAGCAATATTTTTACATCATTACCTTACTGAACACATAAGTTAAGATTATAGCTATCACAATTTACATTCGTCGAAGTGATCTTTTACATCTCATAACCCCAATATAAAATGCTGACAATAGTAAGACAATGCCAGGGCCATAAGGATAACTCATCGAAGGGATCGCAGGCTTCTATCAGTCAAGGCACATAAAATTAAACAATGAAGGGAGAAAGATAATCCAAACGCCAAGGCCATACTAAAGGACTCAAGTAAAACAACCAGGCAAGGACATCCACAGAGGTAGACGGAAAAAAGTTTCACCTTCACTTCATCATCCTCGCACAGGAAAGTAGGGCGTTGAGATCCATAGGTCTTTTAACGCTAAGGCAACGACTGTAGATCAGGCTCCTGGCCCACTGCTGAGCCGAGGACTGACGAGCTAGAGACGAAGTCTAAACAACCTCAAGGTCACAATCAACACCATAGTGCGGTCATGACATGTGGGAAAACGAGGCCATAGGAGTTGACAACCAAGGAGCTACGCTAAGAAAATTTAACTATCAAGATAAACATCCAATCTACTTACATAATCAATCCTGCAGATCCAATCATAAAACCTACAACATTCTACCATTCAAACGAAGAAACCATACCATTGCTTGTTCACCCGCTCCGATTGGTGTCCTGCGCTTCGTCCAACTCCTGCTCACCGACTATCGAGACCTCATCGGTACCTCCCAGCCAATGCTAGTGGTACTCTTCTTCCCCCTTAGCCCCCCGAGCCGCAAAGGGGCCACACACACTATCTAGAGGTTTCCTCTAGCTCCCATCTCGCCTCGCAAGGCCAAGTTACCACTCCTCTCTGGGCTGGGTATCCCAACTCTCACAAGTAAATCAGTCAAGTTGATATTTCTGCAGCATAACATTATGCAAACATAAGATGATCCTTCATCCTTCTCCTTCCTTCATTTTATAGAGTTTCGAACCTCCTTCCTTTTCTAAAATCTCATTGAATTAGAGTTTTAAAAATAAATTCCTAAAAATTCCTCTCCGTACAAGTGTCCCCCATCCCCTACTTTCCTCCATAAATTAATTTCTTTAATTAAGTAATTATCTTTATTTCCCTCACCCACCTAGAGTTACTCCTAGAATCACTCCTAGGTGTCCCCAAATCCTCTTACAGGTTTTAATAGCTTTCCCTTTTATTAAATTGCTAATTCAGATTAAATTAGAAGGTTCTTAAATGGTAGATGCTTTACTAAGTTTGGCCTTCCGCTTTTTCCCTTAAGTTCCCCTTTTTCCCCCTTTTTTTTATGTTACCTCTTTTTCTAGTTTCCTAAAAAAATTATTTTCCCTCTTTCCCCTTTTTAATTAGAACTCATCAAGGCAGGTGTGGAATTTAACCCCTTTTCCCTTTTATCATTTAATTAGTATTAATTTTTTTTTTTAAATTATCAAAAATAAAATAATTAATTCCCCTTTTTACATTTATTACCATAGATTTTATTTTTATGAATAACTTAATATCTTACTCCCTTCATGTTACAAGATTTAATGAAGGTCAAAATTAGTATTTAAGTTATTTTAATATTTATTATTATTTTATTTATTTTGAAGACAAAATTTTATCACTAGCATAATTTAGACTTAGGCCTTAAACTTCGTACCGGGTGACATTTAATTAGGGAAATTGTTTTTAAAAATTACTTAAGATGTTATTCATCTTAGGGCCATCTAGGTTCATCCCTTTATCATCAACTATGTAACATGCCCTTCAGGATGCACTAGGTGCTCCAAGGGTGCCACTCGCCTCATCTGTTCCCTTGCGCGATGTGCCCTTCAGGATGCACTATGTGCTCCAAGGGTGCCACTCGACACTCTCCATTTTTCTTGCACGACATTCCCTTTAGGATGCACCATGCACTCCAAGGGTGCCACTCGCCTCTTGACTGACTTGGTAGACATCAATAACCCCTGGAGTCGACACTTTGCCAAGTGAACTTGTGGGAGACTAAGGGCCTCTAAGGAATAAGGCCCCCGCCTTATTGCGCGCCCCTTAGAATCATCGTGAGCGACTATCACAGTCTCCCCTCATGGCATCATGGGTCCTCTCGAACTAGGTAATCGTTAACCTACAGTTCGAGCCACGACAGGAGTGCTAGTAGGTTGTGGCAAGGTTGTTGTCCACACCTCTCCCTCAATCTCTCTGGTAGTTGTGTGTGACCACTTTACTCCATATGTGAGTCTGGTCAGCAAACTATCGTTAGCCTGCATCATCAACAAATCAGGTCAGAACATATCCATGTCATATCATCCAGTCAGATGCACTAATATCACAGTAAAAAAATCAAACCCCAATGTTACACTCCCTGACTCAATCCAGAGTCCAAGGGGTTCCATCGATGCCTCTGCATCCTCAAGATCCAAAGCCCTGCACACTCAGTAAAATCGAGTCAATAGCACCTGTCTATGTCAATGTAGTAAACAACATGTCATCAACCCATAACACATCATAATCAAAGTCAAAGGTTTTAATATCATAATAATCCAAATCACTTGCGAGCAAGTGTCCTCAAAGAATAAGTTCGCTCAGTGCTCCAGAGTGGGATGTTACAGGGGAGTAGAAAAAAAGAAGAAGAGGAAGAGTGATATGGAGTGGAAGGAGAGGAAGAGGGAGAGGAATAGAGAGAAAGTGGGAGGAAGGAGAATAGGTAGTTAATGAAACAAAGGGAAGAAGAGGAAGGAGAGGGGACAATAGGAGAGGAGGGGCGAAGACAAAGAGGATTGGAAGAGGGTAAGATGACTAGAGAGAAGGAATGAGAGGAAGAAAGGAAGAAGGAGAGAATTGGGGGGAGAAAGAAATCCCAAAACCCATATCTAAATAAAACAAAAAACCCAAATCCCATATTCAACACTCTTATCACATTTTATTTTAAATCTATAAAATAAAAAAAATTATTGGGGGCGAATGAAACAAATAATACTTGTGAATGTAATAGATCTGATGGTGATGTCCCAAAATTATCTCTTGATTTCCCTTATTGAGTTCCACCATAAATTCCTTTTATCTCTACCCACACCCCCATGTAAAATGAAATGAGGGGACCCCTTATTTTCTAGATTATATTTGAAATGGATAGCAAAATAAATGCAAAGATTTTTTTTTCATCATTTTATTTTGTCTTATGGATGATTGCATCAAGCTTGTGTTTAGCTTGTGTCAAATGTTATGATGATGAGATAAGCTATGTGTTGTTGCTCATTGTCTCCATGTTGTCTTTGTGTCATCAATATGTCTCCACTACATCATTCCTCACCCTCATAACATGGTTATACTATTGTATTATGTTGTGTAATATGAAACTAAAACAAAAGAATCCACTGCATCTCCATTGTGTATTTTTTTTGATAATAATAATATTATAAAAATTAATATTATATTATTAGAAATTATGTAACATGAAATATCCTTTTAATAATAAGTTTTATAATAATAAATATCACAACTAAAAAATTATTTTTATTATAATTATTGTTAAAAATTCCCTACCATGAGACATACCATTTGTGTGGAATCTTTGTCTTAGGACTAGGGTATGGACTTGGCTCAAATTTTTAACACACTAAGGGTGGGTCTCCTTTCTCAAGATATGCTTCAAGGATGGATATGAGTGCCTCGGGAAATATGCACCACTTTTAGGACATGGTATGTAGTAGTAAACTAAGGTCTTAGGACTCAAACACCACTTGTATGGCTCATTCGCCATGTGATGAAAATGCTCTAGGGAACAACATGTGCACTATAGTAAGAATATTTGGCCAGAAAGTGGGATATGATATTTATTTTATGGTTTGGCACACCAAACACATGTATCCTAGGCCATGACATTGTTTTAGGAAAAAACTAGGGCCTTAGGATCTAATAATGCTTATATGGCTTGTGGGCCATACACAAGTTCCCAAAAATGGTACATGCTCTCCATAAGGTACCTTTTTCCCATGAGCCTCCTAGCCTAGGTCATGCTTCATGTCCCAAAAAGAGGGGCTTAATCCCTATAAAACTTTCTACACCCCTTGGACCATTCATAGGTCCATGGGCATTCATAAAATGCATTTGGAAGTGATATTTTCCTTAAGAATGGGACACGATATTGATTCTTTGGTTTTACCCACTAAGTATCGATCTTTTGTTCAAATAAATTCTTTGGTGTTAAAATGAAGGGCCCTTGGCCCTAAATTACTTATCTAAGGCATTAAATCCATGCATGAGACCTTAGATCATGTGAGAATACTCTAGGAAAAGTCGATGACCACCTAATTTTTCTAGGGATGATTTTAAGGATGAAAATTTATATTAAGATGTAGAAACCTGGGCTAATATTACTAGTTCTTAATATGAAAAATGTGAAATGTTTGGCCATAGATTTATAAAAATATTCAAATTTCGAAGCATTTTATATAGTTTCTATAAAAAAATTGGTGATTTTTAAGGTAAAATAATTTTATTCTATAGAATTTGGGCAAATCGTTTAAAAAAAATATGGAAACTTGCGAATTGTTTTTGCGAAAAAACATGGAAAATTAGCCCATTTGCGAAATTTATCCTCTAAAATCATCTATGAATTTTTACCAACAATGGAATGCAGAACAAATTCAAAATTTTAGCATGTGAGTGATCGGTTAAATCACCAAGGACATGGTTCATGGAAAAATTCCACTTCTTTAGATATTATACCTTAGTTATAGGGGCTATGGGATATGCATGGCCCCCTTAGTCACACTAAAATCCTTCTATAAGGATTATGAATATTAGAAGTTGAGTATGGGCTCAATTTCAAGGATTGACATAAAAAAAAGTGCCTCTTCATCCAAGACATTGATCTGGATTATTTTTAGAATGACGTGAAGAAAAAAATATAACCAATATATAACAAGGAAATACATAGAGATAATACAAAAAATACAAAAATATAGTGAAACCTAACTTCTATTAATGAATAAGAGAGAGAAAAACATTGTAGAACAAAAAATTGGCAGAATGGGGTAGCTTATCTCTGAAAAGAAAGAGATGTTAGCTACACTTCATTCGCAACAAACTTTACATCGCACTCCATTGCATGCTTAAAGGGACTCCTTCACCTCAATTATATATGAGAGAGTGAGAGGATAAAAATTACCATGATGCATGTGGGATAACATGGACTAATTTTATAAAATTCCATAGGCATGTAAAAGACTAGGACTTCCTCGATGATGACCCATCCCAGTACTACTCTATCATGAGCGTGCTTAACTGTAGAGTTATAATGGGATCCACTGCATTAATGCTATGTTGTAGGAATGTACATAATACCACTAGGAAATCATTACATGATGTGTGTAATTAACAAATGAAGATGACATTACATTCCATTCCTCATCAAAAGTGTGAATATCATGGTTTATCAAAACCACGGGCTCAAAATGGTGATTCAGTGGAAAAGGTGGATGGCCGCCGAGATACATTTGGATCATTCCTCCCCCATTAGGAAGAAATGTTCCCCATTGTGTTAAGTTCCCATGGGAGATGGGGAGAGCTATGCTAAATCTGAATCTTGGTGCACTGCTTTCCTTGATGAATAAGTTGTCATGCTTAGCTTGTTGAAGGTTGTCATGAACCTATTGCTAGAGGGGTTGGATATGTTCAACCAATATAACTGCATGATCTACCCAAGTGTGGGAGTAATCTGTCGATGAAGATGCAACATGAAGAGCATGAAGGGTTCAGTTATAACATTAATTGATTGGATAGTGTGGAGTAACCCCCGTAGGTGTAGAAAGAATATCTTGGTACTCTTATACAATCTTGTCAATCTGCTTCTGATGGATAGAAAGGTCTTGGGCTGAGGCTGTAGTGGTTAAAATTTCCTTCTTTTCACCTTCAGATCAAACTGTGAAGAGGATAAAATTTGTAGCATGACAAATTACTTTGTGGCGTTGTTTTGGTGGGAAAATAGTCAAAACTACATTTGGTATCATGTATAGCTAACCCCCTAGAGTAACAATCACGCTACGAGGTCGAGAGTTATAAACAACATGACACCTACACATATATGGTTAGCCTAATAGAACATCACAGAATTCTAGTGGGGAAACATCACATAGTACCTCATCCTTGAACGACTTGATGTTATAGGATAGGTCACACTACTAGCTGACACAAAGATCTTGACCCTAGAAAAACCACCCGATGTTGTATGGTTGCGGGTGTGGTGTTGTTGGAAAATCCAATGGCTTTGCAATGTCTGCTGAGATGATGTTCTTTTGGCTTCTGCTATCAAAAATAAAATGTAGTGGGGTCCCCTTCACCCACATATGTGAATGGAAGAGTCACTCTCCATCCTCAGGATCTTCTTCTGGTTGGATTGTTATAGTTGTGACAATAGAAGTGGGTTCTGCATCAATGATCTATCTCCTTTCATTATTTTTTGAATCAATGTCCAAGTCAAGGTTCGACTCTTTGTCTTTGAGCTCGACCACCAATGACTGTATTGAGTGACATTCATCAGTGTTGTGCCAAGGGTTGTTGTGGAACTCACACCAATTTTCGTTGTCTTTCTTAGACTTCTCATTACCCTTCTTTGCCTTCATATGGGACTTTATCTCTTGAGGTTGGCCTTCCTTGCTCTATGCTTCATTATGTGCATTACATTTTCCTTTTCCATGCTTCTCCCACTTACTCTGTTTCTTGAATTTTTGCTCAATTTTGACTGCATATCGATAAGCAACTCCTAATAAGGAGATGTCTGAGAAATCCATCTAATTTTGGATGTACCTGTGTAGAACACTATGATACCTCAAAACAAGGTGTCGCTCAGAGTCTTTGATACCCATCTTTGAGTGCAAGGTATGAAATATGTTGGTGTACTCCAACACCGTCTGGTCTCTTTTCTGACATAGAGTTGTCCATCTCATGTATTGGTCATCATAGTTTCCGACAATATAGAACTCCTCCTTTAGGGAATCTACAAAGGCCTCCCAGGTGGCTTCTCTCCCAAATAGTGTAGATTCATCTGTGGTGTACCTCTCCTAGTAACCTTCCCACCAAGCTATGACATGGGGAAGGGATTTAAGGAGCACGGAGGTGATATTTTCACTATCGAAAAATTTTTAGACATAGTAATAACCTTCTAGTAGATTCAACGATTTTTCTAGAGCATGTGCATCTATATTGCCTTCAAATAAGGTGATATCAAAATTGACTTGTACCTTGAAGGGTGTCGCACTTGCGAAATGTCTTCTTGTCGAAGATGCTTCAACTGTCGCCATCGGTAGGATTTGAAGGACTTGATCAAAGTTGTCCATCATCTCATTCCTTTTTCACACTATGGATTCCTCGAGCAACGTCTTGAAAGGATCTACTGCTTTGTCATCTCTCTTTTCTGCCACCATGGGAGGTTGCTTGGGCTGGCGAGCGAATTTGTACTCAAGCTAAATTAGCTCAAGACCCACCTCTTTATACCCTGACCTCATTGGGGACATTCTATGAGAAATGACAAGGAGCAGCCTCCTTTGATACCACTGATCCAAAATATTTTGAGAACGACATGAAGAAAAAAATATAAGTGATATATAACAAGGAAATACACATAGATAATGTGGAGAACACATAAATATAGTGAAACCCAAATTCTATTAATCAACAAGAGAGAGAAAAACATTGTAGAACAAAAACTGACAGAATGGGGTAGCTTATCTCTGAAAAGAAAGAGATATTATCTATTCTTCATTCACAACAAGATTTTCATCACATTCCATTACATACTTAAAGGGCCTCCTTCACCTCAATTATATATGAGAGTGTGAGAAGAGAACAATTACCATGATTCATGTGGGATAAATTGGACCAAGTTTATAAAATTTTATAGGAATGTAAAATAGTAGGACTTCTCGGGTGGTCACTCATCCCAATATTACTTTATCCTAAGCATGCTTAACTGCGGAGTTCTAATGGGATCTGGTGCACTAATGCTATGTTGTAGTCATGTACATAATACCACTAGGAAATCATTACATGATGTTTGTAATTAACAAATGAAGATGACATTACATTCCATTCCTCATCAAAAGGGTGAATATCATGGTTTATCAAAACCATAGGCTCAAAATGGTGATTCAGTGGAAAAGGTTGATGGCCACCGAGATCCATTTAGATCAGACATGATTAATGGAAAAAAATTAGGATATTAGGTGTTATACACTATGTGTAGGGATCAAGAGAAAAATGCGGGGTCTATAGGTGTTATATATATCTGAGATCTTTACACCAAGGTTGCAAAGTTGATATTGGGACAATTAATGTTTCCATACTTTTTTCATGGTTGGGAAGGCCCCATTCTTCTTATAAAAAATGATTTTTAATTGAGTCAATTGTTTAATCATACAACAATGCTAGTTGATGAAGATGTTAAAGCCTATTTTTTTTTAATCTCCGATATTTATGAATATGATACTTCCAAAGTGTATATATTTTTAGATGAAGGTATTTTTGGAAATGTAGCATTTTATTGTACATTGGTTGGAATGCCTTAATCATTTTTTCAATTGTATCATATTTGATGTATTTCTACCATCTTGTACACCAAAGGAAGAAATTATACTTTGTTCTTACAAGTCCAAAATCTTAATAAATACTGCACTATTTAATAATAGATGATGTTGATTATATTTATTTTTCATTTCATTCAGTATATTAATCATGGTTGAAATTTAATTTTGTGTCATATTTTCATCTACTAATTTTGCACCACATTTAACAAATCATCCAAAGTAGAAGAGGAAATAGCTTTGAGCATGCATAAGAGAAACTTTGTAATAATTAGGTTATAATTAATGAAACAAATGTAATAATTTCTCATTCCCACTATTTCACAATATATTCTGAAATATATTCTGCATTTATATATGTGCCATATGTTGTAATTTTCATGGTTAAAAAATTTCAATAGGGTTTATGTTAATTTCTAGTTCATATATCTTGTTAAGTTTCCACCCATGATATTGTGGAAATGAAATTTATAACTTTATTAATATGGAAACTTACGATATTATGGAAATGACATTAAGGGGAATATTTTCCAAGACTTTACATTTTTTTTATGATTCAATCGAGGATTTGAGTCTTTTGAGTTTATGTTGGTAGGTTGATGTGAATCATAATGGAGTGTGATATAATTGTGAATGAAGGTATAATAAATGGATGGAGGGTGCATGGAAGAGGGAGGAGGTGGCTCTATTGAAAGTGGTTGTTAGTGTTATATGGTTATCACTAAAGTGGTTGTTAGTGTTATATGGCCATCACTAAAGTGGTTGTTAGTGTTATATGGCCATCACTACTCAAAACATTGGTTTGTTAGTTGGGTCATCAAGTGACTTGATTTTGTGAAGGTTACAATTCATTTATATGGTGTTAGAATGAGGGAAAAAAATAGTATTGGAAAAGTATCAAAGATTAATTTGAAAACATCCAATCATAAATATAATTTGATGTTTCCAACTAGTTATTCAACTACATATAAATGTTTTTCATTGAACTACCTTGACCACACTCTTAAAATAGTTTGGATATTTGTGATAGAACTATGTGATTTATCCAATATTTAAATGGAGAAAAAGATAATTAATAATAAATTTCATAAGGTAAGATATACTTTGGAAACTATTTTTATATGTTTTGATTCCCATTGATGACACTCTAAAACTTTGAACCTTTACCTTAAAACTATTGTTAATCTTGTGAAATTTCATTGTTAATAACTAGGGCTAAAAAATAAGCATATCATTTACCATTAAAAAAGAATTGGATAGCCATATGTCATCATTGGGTAATATTATCTCTCCAAGTTAGACCCAAAATATAATTTTATTAGTGAATCCAAAACTATGGAATTCGATCCCTACGAGACACTCAACTTGCACTCTTCATAAATAAGCATATGAACTCAACATTGGGAAAATGAGTCACCATTTGAAATATTGTTCAATAAAAATGGGATGTGGACATTAGGTTCTCTAAAATCTCAAAAACAATATTTTATACTCTATGCACAACCCACTTCACATGGAGTTCACCTAATGATTAGTGAAAGGGTCAACATTGATTGTTTTGCAAATTATAGTTACTTTTTACAAAATATGACTTGATTAGACTATAAATATATTTATGTGATATGGGAGGTTTTTTTAACTCAAAATAATTAAAGGATGGCCTCCCCAAATATCAAAACCTAAAAATATCCAAATAAGGTTAGATTGAATTTGATTATTGTTGACAAGATCTTGTTGAGAACTTTAACATTAATTGCTATCGTGAACATGCCTTGAGGGTGATAATGATATAAGGAATATTTTCAATTTGAAAAAAATAATAATATCTCAAGTAAGGTAAACTTAGTTCACAAGTCCAAACGAATAAGAAATCTGACTATAACCAACTTTGATTAGATCTAAGTGAAATAATATTGATGATTGATAGCCTTCTAGTGTTTATTAAGTCATTATGAACCTAAAATAACTACTCACTCTATTGTTACATAAATTCAACTATTGATTTACCTCCTTAAAATTCTTCTTCGATATAGAAAAGCAATGAGAATCATAAAGAAAAATCTAAGACTTCTTCTTCTTTGTTCTTGAGAATGATGTTGTCAAGCAAGGGGAATCATAAAGAAAAATCTAAGACTTCTTCTTCTTTGTTCTTGAGAATGATGTTGTCATGTTGATGAAGAATTGAAATGACACATAGAAGGGTTTATTGTCAAGATTAATCATGAAATATATTATTTTAATTGTTCTTGAGAATGAGGTTGTCATGTTGATGAAGAATTGAAATAACACATAGAGGGGTTTATTGTCAAGATTAATCATGAAATATACTTGAAAAGGATAAATTTCATGACATATTCAATCTTGGTTATATGGGTTTTTATTTAGATTCTTGGAGATGATTTTGATAACCAAGCAATATTTTTAAATGAAAATATTTGTATATTTATCTTTAAATAATTATACCCATCCAATATCATGGGATTATGTGTTGGATTTTTAGGTTTCTGATTTTATTTATTTGAGATATATTTGAGTTATGTATTTTTTATGGGTTTAATGAAGTTCTTCTTGATTTAGAATTTTATCAAAGAATATGAGATTGTTTGTATTTTTTATGGGTTTAATGAAGTTCTTTTTGATTTAGAATTTTATCAAAGAATATGAGATTGTTTAATTTAAATGCATTGTTAGCTAACAACCTTGTGTTGTTTTTGAAATTTTGATTGATTATTATTGAAACATATGCTCTAGAAAATTTATAATAGTTTCTTAGCATAAACTTTGAAGAGAAGAGATGGGATTTTAGGGAGGATGTAGATAATAAGGAAGGAGATAAAAAACAAAGTGGATAAGAAAGAAGGGGAATAAAAGAAGGAAAGTGGTTGTGGTGGGGATAATAAGGGAAATGGAATGATTATCTTTGCAGAGATAGTAAAAGGGACAAGACTATAATAAATGAAATGATTCATGTCCCATCTCATGAGTTTTAAATTATAATAATATATGTATATCCTATGGAGTAATTCACTACAAAACCTTTATCCTTATCATATTGTTTCCACTCTAATTTTCTCTCAATTTGGATGAAAGAACTTCCAACAAAGGATGGATTGATTCATCATAATTACATAACCTTCTTTCTACATTTTCTAGTTCTATTACATTCTTGTAGTTTTACGACTAACAAAACCACATTATAAAAGTGGCTAATATACATCGACAAGTGTCATTAATTTGGAAAGATGAAAAATGGTGTCTATTAATATATATCAACCACTTTTAAATGTGTTTGTGCTAGTGTTATATAGAACTACAAGTACAATTATTGTTGAAGATATGTTTAATATTTCATGGTAGAAAAATAATATTCCAAATCCATGGTTCTTATAATATTGTCTTACAATAGAAATGCCACTAACCATAATGTTATAACCATTTTAATAAATAGCATGCGAGAGAGAAGGATAACATGTTGTAGCTACACAACATTCCACGGAGAACATGAAGCAACAAAATCATTTTTCTATGTTTAAAGGCTCAATTAGATGAAATTCAATTGAATACAATATAAATAGTTAATTGTAATCAATTTACATATCCAAATCTGAACACACCAACCAACGTATATATTGCATTTGTAGGAGGACCCTATGCATGTTGAATTAAATTATTTTCCTATGACATTGAAGTCATGGCCTATGAGTAGTAGTTCTTTGGTAGTGCCCATGAGTAGTAGTTCGTTGGTAGTGCATGTTGTGATAAAATTTACAGGGCGATAGAAGAATAGGAATCATTTAACACAAAGCCAAAAACGAGATAGAGACAATGTTCAACGTGCAATATCCTTGTATGGAATAAGGTTGACAGAGATGGAAATGAAGTGCTTCATGTCATTAGAATAGTATTCACGAGGATAAGAATTTCCTCAAAACCACCGCCGAAAAGATTTATCTTGCTCTCAAGTGAATGAATTCTTCTTCCCTCCATCCTACATGAATTGTTAAAGATAGATCATACAATNTAATGAAGTGCTTCATGTCATTAGAATAGTATTCACGAGGATAAGAATTTCCTCAAAACCACCGCCGAAAAGATTTATCTTGCTCTCAAGTGAATGAATTCTTCTTCCCTCCATCCTACATGAATTGTTAAAGATAGATCATACAATGAACTGGACGACCCGAAGGATCAAGTGTGTCGTACAACGATGAAGGGGAATTATGGAGGACACGAAGGATCTAGTGCATGCTACAATGACGATGGGAAATTTAGGTGAAGGCAGACACATGCATTTGTGGGTGAGGCCAAGTAGAGGTTATGTGAAGTTGTGCTCAATTTAATAATAATCTTCAAGAACTGAGAAATTATGAGATATTATTACTTGGATTTATGGTAGATACAAGTTTGTGGAACTTATCATAATAATTATTTTGTGTTATTTGATATGTCAGGGCAATGAAACAATGATTCTATATGATAAAAGTGGAAGAAAGATTTTTAATAGCCTATATGATAAAAGTGGAAGCAAGTTTTTAGCCAAAACCCCTAAATGTTACAGCCCAAAGAAACAAAATTTCTAAGAAGATGAAATGATTGAATTGTGCATTAAAAAAGTGGAATTGTCGGCCATCAGCGAATATCCATTCAAGCCGGTTACATTGGAGCTCGTAACATGGTAGAACATTCTTCTAGGACATCCTCCATACATAAAGTTGTTCATAAATTAACAAAACATAGTTATTCAAATAAACTATAGAGTCTCTATGAAGATTTATTTTGTGAAAAGTCTTCAAATCCACGGCAACTTAATAAAAAATGAAAAATGGTCGAGTATCAACTTTGATAGAGCGTTGAAGTGCATGCTGGAACATGCATGTGGTTCCACTCCGGAGTGCACTCATAAAGTAGAGATCCTCGTGAGAGCTCGATCCCACTAAGTTTCGGGACGGTTTGGTTGGAAATAAAATCCTAAATCCATATAAACCCTAACTATAGATATGGATTTCAGAAGCTCACTCTACAACCTACAGTTCAGTTCAATGAGGAGAAACATTAGCCATGTAAAGAATAGATACAGAAGCTCAAAAACATTAGCTAGAGTAGGCATTGTTGAATAACACCTTTTTCATGACAACATATTTCGGCATGACATAGCTTTTGCTCCACTATACATTCTAGATTATTGACCATCATTCATACAATGCTTCATATTAGACAATGTGTGGCTACATTCCAATCCAAATAACCTAAAAACCTATGAAAGGGAAAGATATAAATCCATGCACCAACTACCTC
>JASDQU010103139.1:52814-68455 GCA_032191745.1 Picea mariana
CAGATCACTTGCGAGCAAATGTCCTCAAAGAATAACTTCGCTCAGTGCGCCAAAGTGGGATGTTACAAGGGGGTGGAAAAAAGAAGAAGAGGAAGAGTGATATGGAGTGGAAGGAGAGGAAGAGGGAGAGGAACAGAGAGAAAGCGAGAGGAAGGAGAATAGGTATTTAATGAGACAAAGGGAAGAAGAGAAAGGAGAGGGGACAATAGGAGAGGAGGGGCGAAGACAAAGAGGAGTGGAAGAGGGGAAGATGACTAGAGAGAAGGAAACAGAGGAAGAGAGGAAGAAGGAGAGAATTGGGGGGAGAAAGAAATCCCAAAACCCATATCTAAATAAATAAAAAACCCAAATCCCATATTCAACACTCTTATCACGTTTTATTTTAAATCTATAAAAAAATAAAAATTATTGGGGGCGAATGAAAAAAATAATACTTGTGAATGCAATAGATCTGATGGTGATGTCCCAAAATTATCCCTTGATTTCCCTTATTGAGTTTCCCCATAAATTCCTTTTATCTCTACCCACACCCCCATGTGAAAATGAAATGAGGGGACCCGTTATTTTCTAGATTATATTTGAAATGGATAGCAAAATAAATGCAAAGATTTTTTTTTCATCATTTTATTTTGTTTTATGGATGATTGCATCAAGCTTGTGTTTAGCTTGTGTCAAATGTTATGATGATGAGATAAGCTATGTGTTGTTGCTCATTGTCTCCATGTTGTCTTTGTGTCACCAATATGTATCCACTACATCATTCCTCACCCTCATAACATGGTTATACTATTGTATTATGTTGTGTAATATGAAACTAAAACAAAAGAATCCACTGCATCTGCATTGTGTATTTTTTTTAATAATAATAATATTATAAAAATTAATATTATATTATTAGAAATTATGTACCATGAGATATCCTTTTAATAATAAGTTTTATAATAATAAATATCACAACGAAAAAATTATTTTGATTATAATTATTGTTAAAAATTCCCTACCATGAGACATACCATTTGTGTGGAATCTTTGTCTTACGACTAGGGTATGGACTTGGCTCAAATTTGTAACACACTAAGGGTGGGTCTCCTTTCTCAAGATATGCTTCAAGGATGGATATGAGTGCCTTGGGAAATATGCACCACTTTTAGGACATGGTATGTAGTAGTAAGATAAGGTCTTAGGACTCAAACACCACTTGTATGGCTCATTAGCCATGTGATGAAAATTCCCTCGGAAACAACATGTGCACTATAGTAAGAATATTTGGCTAGAAAGTGGGATATGATATTTATTTTATGGTTTGGCACACCAAACACATGTATCCTAGGCCACGACATTGTTTTAGGAAAAAACTGGGGCCTTAGGATCTAATAATGCTTATATGGCTTGTGGGCCATACACAAGTTCCCAAAAAATGGTACATGCTCTCCATAAGCTACCTTTTTTTCATGAGTCTTCTAGCCTAGGTCATGCTTCATGTCCCAAAAAGAGGGGCTTAATCCCTATAAAACTTTCTACACCCCTTGGACCATTCATAGGTCCATGGGCATTCATAAAATGCATTTGGAAGTGATATTTTCCTTAAGAATGGGACACGATATTGATTCTTCGGTTTTACCCACTAAATATCGATCTTATGTTCAAATAAATTCTTTAGTGTTAAAATGAAGGGCCCTTGGCCCTAAATTACTGATCTAAGGAATTAAATCCATGCACGAGACCTTAGATCATGTGAGAATACTCTAGGAAAAGTCGATGACCACCTAATTTTTCTAGGGATGATTTTAAGGATGGAATATTATATTAAAATGTAGAAACCTGGGCTAATATTACTAGTTCTTAATATGAAAAATGTAAAATGTTTGGCCATAGATTTGTAAAAATATTCAAATTTCTAAGTATTTTATATAGTTTCTATAAAAAAATTGGCAATTTTTAAGGTAAAATAATTTTATTCTATAGAATTTAGGCAAATCGTTTTAAAAAAATATGGAAATTTGAGAATTGTTTTTGGGAAAAAACATGGAAAATTAGCCCATTTGTGAAATTTATCCCCTAAAATCATCTATGAATTTTTACCAACAATGGAATGCAAGACAAATTCAAAATTTTAGCATGTGAGTGATTAGTTAAATCACCAAGGACATGTTTCATGGAAAAATTCCACTTCTTTAGATATTATACCTTACTTATAGGGGCTATCGGATATGCATGGCCCCCTTAGTCACACTAAAATCCTTCTATAAGGATTATGAATATTAGAAGTTGAGTATGGGCTCAATTTCAAGGATTGGCATAAAAAAAAAGTGCCTCTTCATCCAAGACATTGATCTTGATTATTTTGAGAACGACATGAAGAAAAAAATATAACTGATATATAACAAGGAAATACATAGAGATATTACGGAGAATACAAAAATATAGTGAAACCTAACTTCTATTAATGAACAAGAGAGAGAAAAAAATTGTACAACAAAAAACTGGCAGAATGGGGTAGCTTATCTCTGAAAAGAAAGAGATGTTAGCTACACTTCATTCGCAACAAACTTTACATCGCACTCCATTGCATGCTTAAAGGGACTCCTTCACCTCAATTATATATGAGAGAGTGAGAGGATAACAATTACCATGATGCATGTGGGATAACATGGACTAATTTTATAAAATTCCATAGGCATGTAAAAGACTAAGACTTCCTCGGTGATGACCCATCCCAGTACTACTCTATCATGAGCGCGCTTAACTGTAGAGTTATAATGGGATCCACTGCATTAATGCTATGTTGTAGGAATGTACATAATACCACTAGGAAATCATTACATGATGTGTGTAATTAACAAATGAAGATGACATTACATTCCATTCCTCATCAAAAGGGTGAATATCATGGTTTATCAAAACCACGGGCTCAAAATGGTGATTCAGTGGAAAAGGTGGATGGCCACCGAGATACATTTGGATCATTCCTCCCCCATTAGGAAGAAATGTTCCCCATTGTGTTAAGTTGCCATTGGAGATGGGGAGAGTTATGCTAAATCTGAATCTTGGTGCACTGCTTTCCTTGATGAATAATTTGTCCTGCCTTGTTGATGGTTGTCATGAACCTGTTGCTAGAGGGGTTGGATATGTTCAACCAATATAACTGCATGATCTACCTAAGTGTAGGAGTAATCTATCGATGAATATGCAACATGAAGAGCATGAAGGGTTCAGTTATAACCTTAATTGATTGGGTAGTGTGGAGTAACCCTCGTAGGTGCAGCAAGAATATCTTGGTACTCTTATACAATCTTTTTAATCTTCTTCTGATGGATAGAAAGGTCTTGGGCTGAGGCTGTAGTGGTTCAAATTTCCTTTTTTTCACCTTCAGATCAAATTGTGAAGAGGCTAAACTTTGTAGTATGAGAGATTACTTTGTGGCATTGTTTTGGTGGGACAATAGTCAGAACTACATTTGGTATCATGTATAGCTCACCCCCCAGAGTAACAATGACACTACGAGGTTAAGAGTCATAAACAACATGACACCTACACATATATGGTTGGCCTAATAGAACATCACATACTTCCAGTGGGGAAACATCACACAGTACCTCATCCTTGAATGACTTGATGTTATAGGATAGGTCACACTATTAGCTGACACGTAGATCTTGACCCTAGAAAAACCACCCGATGTTGTATGGTTGCGGGTGTGGTGTTGTTGTAAAATCCAATGGCTTGATAATGTCTGCTAAGATGATGTTCTTTTGGCTTCCACTATCAAAAATAAAATGTAGTGGGGTCCCCTTCACCCACATATGTGAATGGAAGAGTTGCTCCCCCTCCTCAGGATCCTTTTCTGGTTGGATTGTTGCAGTTGTGACAATAGAAGTCGGTTCTGCATCAATGAACTATCTCCTTTTATTATTTTTTGAATCAAGTTCCAAGTCAGGGTTCGACTCTTTGTCTTTGAGCTCGACCACCAATGACTGTATTGAGTGACATTCATCAGTGTTGTGCCAAGGGTTGTTGTGGAACTCACACCAATTTTCGTTGTCTTTCTTAGACTTCTCATTACCCTTCTTTGCCTTCATATGGGACTTTATCTCTTGAGGTTGGCCTTCCTTACTCTATGCTTCATTATGTGCATTACATTTTCCTTTTCCGTGCTTCTCCCACTTATTTTGTTTCTTGAATTTTTGCTCAATTTTGACTGCATATCGATAAGCAACTCCTAATGAGGAGATGTCTGAGAAATCCATCTATTTTTGGATGTACTTGTGTAGAACACTGCGATACCTCAAAACCAGGTGTCGCTCGGAGTCTTTGATACCCATCTTTGAGTGCAAGGTATGAAATATGTTGGTGTACTCTAACACCGTCTGGTCTCTTTTCTGATGTAGAGTTGTCCATCTCATGTATTGGTCATCATAGTTTCTGACAAGATAGAACTCCTCCTTTAGGGAATCTACAAAGGCCTCCCAAGTGGCTTCTCTCCCAAATAGTGTAGATTCAGTTGTGGTGTACCTCTCCTAGTAACCTTCTCACCAAGCTATGACATGCGGAAGGGATTTAAGGAGCACGGAGGTGATATTTTCACTATCGGAAACTTTTTAGACAGAGTAATAACCTTCTAGCAGATTCAATGATATTTCTGGAGCATGTGCATCTATCTTGCCTTCAAATAAGGTAATATCAAAATTGACTTGTACCTTGAAGGGTGTCGCACTTGCGAAATGGCTTCTTGTCGAAGATGCTTCAACTGTCACCATCGGTAGTATTTGAAGGGTTTGATCAAAGTTGTTCATCATCTCATTCCTTTTTCGCATGATGTATTCCTTGAGCAATGTCTTGAAAGGATCTACTGCTTTTTCATCTCTCTTTTTTGCCACCATGGGAGGTCGCTTGGGATGGAGAGAGAATTTGTACTCAAGATAAATTAGCTCAAGACCCAACTCTTTATACCCTAACCTCATTGGGGACATTCTATGAGAAACGACAAGGAGCAGCCTCCTTTGATACCACTAATCCAAAATATTTTGAGAACGACATGAAGATAAAAATATAAGTGATATATAACAAGGAAATACACATAGATAATGTGGAGAACACATAAATATAGTGAAACCCAAATTCTATTAATCAACAAGAGAGAGAAAAACATTGTAGAACAAAAACTAACAGAATGGGGTAGCTTATCTCTGAAAAGAAAGAGATGTTAGCTATTCTTCATTCACAACAAGATTCGCATCACACTCCATTACATACTTAAAGGGCCTCCTTCACCTCAATTATATATGAGAGAGTGAGAGGAGAACAATTACCATGATGCATGTGGGATAAATTGGACCAAGTTTATAAAATTTTATAGGAATGTAAAACAGTAGGACTTCTCGGGCGATCACTCATCCCAATACTACTTTATCCTAATCGTGCTTAACTGCAGAGTTCTAATGGGATCTGGTGCATTAATGCTATGTTGTAGTCATGTACATAATACCACTAGGAAATCATTACATGATGTTTGTAATTAACAAATGAAGATGACATTACATTCCATTCCTCATCAAAAGGGTGAATATCATGGTTTATCAAAACCATAGGCTCAAAATGGTGATTCAGTGGAAAAGGTTGATGGTCACCGAGATCCATATGGATTAGACATGATTAATGGAAAAAAATTAGGATATTAGGTGTTATACACTATGTGTAGGGATCAAGAGAAAAGTGCGGGGTCTATAGGTGTTATATCTGAGATCTTTACACCAAGGTTGCAAAGTTGATATCGGGACAATTAATGTTTCCATACTTTTTTCATGGTTGGGAAGGCCCCATTCTTCTCATAAAGAATGATTTTTAACTGAGCCATTTGTTTAATCATACAACAATGCTAGTTGATGAAGATGTTAAAGCCTATTTTTTTTAATCTCCGATATTTATGAATATGATACTTCCAAAGTGTATATTTTGTAGATGAAGGTATTTTTGGAAACGTAGCATTTTATTGTACATTGGCTGGAATGCTTTAATCATTTTTTCAATTGTATCATAATTTATGTATTTCTACCATCTTGTGCACCAAAGGAAGAAATTATACTTTGTTCTTACAAGTCCAAAATCTTAATGAATACTGCACTATTAAATAATAGATGATGTTGATTATATTTGTTTTTCATTTCATTTAGTATATTAATCATGGTTGAAATTTAATTTTTTGTCATATTTTCATTGCTAATTTTGAAGAGGAGATAGCTTTTAGCATGCATAAGAGAAACTTTGTAATAATAAGGTTATAATTAATGAAACAAATGTAATAATGTCTCATTCCCACTATTTCACAATATATTTTGCATTTATATAAGTGCCATATGTTATAATTTCCATGGTTAGAAAATTTCAATAGGGTTTATGTTAATTTCTAGTTTATATATCTTGTTAAGTTTCCACCCATGATATTGTGGAAATGAAATTTATAACTTTATTAATATGGAAACTTACGATATTATGGAAATGACATTAAGGGGAATATTTTCCAAGACTTTACATTTTTTTATGATTCAATCGAGGATTTGAGTCTTTTGTGTTTATGTTGGTAGGTTGATGTGAATCATAATGGTGTGTGATATAATTGTGAATGAAGATATAAATAATGGATGGAGGGTGCATGCAAGAGGGAGGAGGTGGTTGTACTGAAAGTGGTTATTAGTGTTATATGGCCATCACTACTCAAAACATTGGTTTTGTAGTTGGGTCACCAAGTGACTTGATTTTGTGAGGGTTGCAATTCATTTATATGGTGTTAGAATGAGGAAAAAAAATAGTATTGGAAAGGTATCAAAGATTAATTTGAAAACATCCAATCATAAATATAATTTGACGTTTCCAACTAGTTATTTAATTACCTATAAATGTTTTTCATTGAACTACCTTGACCACACTCTTAAAATAGTTTGGATATTTGTAATAGAACTATGTGATTCATCCAATATTTAAATGGGAAAAATGATAATTAATAGTAAATTTCATAAGATAAGATATACTTTGAAAACTATTTTTTTATATTTTGATTCTCATTGATGACACTCTAAAACTTTGAACCTCTACTCCAAAATTTCTACCTTAAAACTATTGTTGATCTTGTGAAATTTCATTATTAATAAATTATTAATAACTAGGGCTAAAAAATAAGCATATCATTTACCATTGAAAAAGAATTGGATAGCCATATGTCATCATTGGGTAATATTATCTCTCCAAGTTAGACCCAAAATATAATTTTATTAGTGAATTCAAAACTATGGAATTTGGTCCCCTGCGAGACACTCAACTTGCACTCTTCATAAAATAAGCGTATGAACTTAACATTGGGAAAATGAGTCACCATTTGAAATATTGTTCAATAAATATGGAATGTGGACATTAGGTTCTCTAAAATCTCAAAAACAATATTTTATACTCTATGAACAACCCACTCACATGGAGCTCACCTAGTGACTAGTAAAAGGGTCAACATTGATTGTTTTACAAACTATAGTTACTTTTTACAAAATATGACTTGATTAGACTATAAATATATTTATGTGACATGGGAGGTTTTTTTAACTCAAAATAATCAATTAATCAATTGATGGCCTCCCCAAATATCAAAATATTGAAATCCAAAAATATCCAAATAAGGTTGGATTGAATTTGATTATTGTTGACAAGATATTGTTCAGAACTTTAGCATTAATGGCTATCGTGAACATGCCTTGAGGGTGATAATGATATAAGGAATACTATACTTTCAATTTGAAAAAAATAATAATATCTCAAATAAGTTAAACTTAGTTCGCAAGTCCAAACGAATAAGAAATCTGACTATAACCAACTTTGACTAGATCTAAGTGAAATAATATTGATGATTAATAGCCTTCTAGTGTTTATTAAGTCATTATGAACCTAAAATAACTACTCACTCTATTGTTACCTAAATTCAATTATTGATTTACCTCCTCAAAATTCTTCTTCGATATAGAAAAGCAATGGGAATCATAAAGAAAAATCTAAGACTTATTCTTAAAGTAATTTAATTGTTCTTGAGAATGAGGTTGTCATGTTGATGAAGAATTGAAATGACACATAGAGGAGTTTATTGTCAAGATTAATCATGAAATATACTTGAAAAGGATAAATCTCATGACATATTCAATCTTGGTTATATGGGTTTTTATTTAGAATCATGGAGATGATTTTGATAACTTAGCAATATTTTAAATGAAAATATTTGTATGTTTAGTTCTAAATAATTATACCCATCCAATATCATGGGATTATATGTTGGATTTTTAGGTTTCTAATTTTATTTATTTGAGATATATTTGAGCTATGTATTTTTTTATGGGTTTAATGAAGTTCTTCTTGATTTAGAATTTTATCAAAGAATATGAGATTGTTTAATTTAAATGCATTGTTAGCTAACAACTTTGTGTTGTTTTTGAAATTTTGATTGATTATTATTGAAACATATGTTCTAGAAAATCTGTAGTTTCTTAACATAAATTTTGAAAAGAAGAGGTGGGTTTTTAGGGAGGATGGAGATAATAAGGAAGGAGATAAAAAACGATGTGGATAAGAAAGAAGGGGGATAAAAGAAGGAAGGTGGTTGTGGTGGGGATAACAAGGGAAATGGAATGATTATCTTTGCAGAGATAGTAAAAGGGACAAGACTATAACAAATGAAATGATTCATGTCCCATCTCATGAGTTTTAAATTATAATAATATATATATATCCTATGGAGTAATTCACTACAAAACCTTTATCCTTATCATATTGTTTTCACTTTAATTTTCTCTCAATTTGGACGAAAAAACCTCCAACAAAGGATGGATTGATTCATCATAATTACATAATCTTCTTCCTACATTTTCTAGTTCTATTACATTCTTGTAGTTCTACGACTAACAAAATCACATGATAAAAGTGGTTGATATACATCGATAAGTGTCATTAATTTGAAAAGGTGGAAAATTGTGTCTATTAATGTATATCAACCACTTTTAAATGTGTTTGTGCTAGTGTTATATAGAACTTCAAGTACAATTATTGTTAAAGATATGTTTAATGTTTTGTGGTAGAAAAATAATATTCCAAATCCATGGTTCTTATAATATTGTCTTACAATGGAAATGCCACTATCCATAATGTTATAAATGCCACTATCCATAATGTTATAACCATTTTAATAAATAGCATGCGAGAGAGGAACGATACACATATGAAAGCTACACAACATTCCACGGATAATATGAAGCAACAAAATCATTTTTCTATGTTGAAAGGCTCAATTAGATGAAATTCAATTGAATACAATATAAATAGTTAATTGTAATCAATTTACATGTCCAAATATGAACACACCAACCAACGTATATGTTGCATTTGTAGGACCCTATGCATGCTGAATTAAATTATTTTCTTATGACACTGAAGTCATGGCCTATGAGTAGTAGTTCGTTGGTAGTGCATGTTGTGATAAAATTTAGAGGGCGATAGAAGAATAGGAAAAATCGTTTAACACAAAGCCAACAACGAGATAGAGACAATGTTCAACGTGCAATATCCTTGTATGGCATAAGGTCGACAGAGATGGAAATGAAGTGCTTCATGTCATTAGAATAGTATTCACGAGGATAAGGATTTCCTCAAAACCACCGCCGAAAAGATTTCTCTTGCTCTCAAGTGAATGAATTCTTCTTCCCTCCATCCTACATGAATGGTTAAAGATAGATCATACAATGAACTGGACGACCCGAAGGATCAAGTGTGTCGTACAATGAAGGGGAATTCTGGAGGACACGAAGGATCTAGTGCATGCTACAATGACGATGGGAAATTCAGGTGAAGGCACACACATGCATTTGTGGGTGAGGCCAAGTAGAGGTTATGTGAAGTTGTGCTCAATTTAATAATAATCTTTAAGAACTGAGAAATTATGAGATATTATTACTTGGGTTTATGGTAGATACAAGTTTGTGGAACTTATCATAATAATTATTTTGTGTTATTTGATATGTCATGGGAATGAAACAATGATTCTATATGATAAAAGTGGAAGAATTTTTTTTTATAAGCCCATATGATAAAAGTGTAAGCAAGTTTTTAGCCAAAACCCCTAAATGTTACAGCCGAGAGAAAAAAAATTTCTAAGAAGATGAAATGATTGAATTGTGCATTGGAAAAAATGGAATTGTCGGCCAAAAAAATGGAATTGTCGGCCATCAGCGAATATCCATTCAAGCCGGTTACAATGGAGCTCGTAACATGGTAGAAAATTCTTATAGGATATCCTCCATAAAATTCTTCATAAATTAACAAAACATAGTTTTTCAAATAAACTATAGAGTCTATATGAAAATTTATTTTGTGAAAAGTCTTCAAAACCACGGCAACTTAATAAAAAATGAAAAATGGTCGAGTATCAACTTTGATAGAGCGTTGAAGTGCATGCTGGAACATGCATGTGCTTCCACTGCCCAATGCACTCACAAAGTAGAGATCCTCGTGAGAACTCGATCCCACTAAGTTTCGGGACGGTTTGGTTGCAAATAAAATCCTAAATCCATATGAGCCCTAACCATAGATATGGATTTCATAAGCTCCCACTACAACCTACAGTTCAATGAGGAGAATAGATATGGAAGCTCAAAAACATTAGCATAACACCTTATGGAAGAGTAGGCATTGTTGAATAACACCTTTTTCATGACAACATATTTCGCCATGACATAGCTTTTGCTCCACTATACATTCTAGATTATCGACCATGATTCATACAATGCTTCATATTACACAATGTGTGGCTACATTCCAATCCAAATAACCTAAAAACCTATGAAAGAGAAAGATATAAATCCATGCACCAACTACCTCATCGCCTTATTGGATGGAGGATGGTAGCGAAAGAAGACATGTTATCTTATCGCTTGAAACGAACGGGTCCCAATTTTCCAATACCTAAGAGACGTGTTCGATTAACACGCGTTCCACTTACTTAGTAACTCCATGAACACTCGTCCCACTCACCAAATAACAATTGGCTCCATGCACCCCATAAACACTTGGTTAAAAACCTAAACACATGGTAACAAAACATGTAGTGCAGTAAAAGCATAAACCTAAAGTGGGCATTAATAACAACATCTGTCATTATTATGTTAATCATCATAATTATCGTTTTTAATGAGGAATAGACATGTTTTTTTATGCAACGAAGTTAATGCTTGAAATCACAACTTTTCATTTATTGTGACGACAAAGAATATTTGTAGCATATGAAATCATGTCCATTAAAAGCTCATTAATTCTCACCATTTCTAATAGATGTATACCTATCAACGTAATTAACAATAACCAAAAAAGTGGCCACTTATTTGTGTATTCTTGATCTTAATTTTACTTAATTTTATATATTATCAATTGTATTAATCAATTCTTCATCCTCTTGTTACCAAAAAAAGAAAGAAAAAGAATTTAGATAAACCTAAATCATCGCTTTAGCATTTTTTTTTTCATCTATCAATGCAAACCATAATAATGACATTATTATCAAAAAGGTAGGTGTATCTTATCCGAATGCATATAATTACCTTGCTACCTCCTTGCAATTACATAGTTTGAATAATTAAAGTATTAAGTATATCATGTTTAGAATAATAACTATTGACTACATGCATATTTCTTAAAAGATCTGTATATTCTCAAAACATTTTGACCATTAAAGATATGTATATTCTCAAAACATTTTGACCATTATTTGAAATAATTTTCTATCATGTCATGTACCAACATTTTCTATCTATCCATAACAATACTTTTTCATTTTAATTATATTAATATTAGCTTTAAACTCTTTCAAAATTGTGTACCTTCACTTTATATTTAATATATCAATATTAACTTTAAACTCTTTCAAAATTATGTACATTCACTTTAATAACTACCAATGAATTGACTTAAATCAAATCAGTGTAACATATATTTAATATATCAATATTAACTTTAAACTCTTTCAAAATTATGTACATTCACTTTAATAACTACCAATGAATTGACTTAAATCAAATCAGTGTAACATATGTTTATTGATTTTGTTGTGATGCTATAATCCATTAAAATTCATAAACAATAATTCATGTAGAAATTCCAACACTACCTCTATATGCTTGCAATCATACCCATGCTAAGTATCCTCAAGTTTCACAACTAGGTCAGGAAATATATATTTATCTGATGATAGCATATATTTATCTGTGAAGATGATAGCATGGCTCAAAGTTTGGCTTTTTGTTCATGTATCCAATGAAAAAATTGAATATCACATAGACGATTTGACACAATCATTAAATAAATTCTTTTTTATATATAATAAAAATACATAAGATGAATGACTTTAATTTAATTCTCACCACTATTAAAACTTGTTACTTTGATTTCAAATGATTGCTTTCCAAACAAACATCCAAAAAGCTTTATTTTAAAAAAATTGTTTTTTTCATAGTTGCACAGAACAACTCTTAGTATTTTCAATATTTTTGAAATTTGTTTCTTACTTTCCCAAAGTTTGGGAATTAGTAGGGAACGTTCCTAATTGGCTGGGAACTGTTCTGGAAACTTGGAATTTTTTGGGGAACTTCAACATGAAGAAAATGAGAGCTTGGAAACTAGTTTCTGAAATAAATTAAAATTCTGTTAAATTAAAATGTAAATATTTGTACTCCATTATGACAAATACATGATTTATTACAAATATTTTCATTATATTTATTTAAAATATCACTATAGAGCAAAGGTTAAACTACAATAAATATTATTTTAAGTAAAAAAAAATAATAATACTCACTTTATAGTTGAAAGTAGAAAAATTCAATACCCAACCATCTATGGCAAGCATTTGCTCCATTTTATTGTTGCTATCAACCAACCATATCATTGTTTTTTATTGTGTTTACAAATTACAAGAGTATCATTATTTAGCTTTTTCTAATAACAAGATTAATGCTTCAAATTTACAAAGATGTATGAAGTTTATATATGTAAAGTTTAATTTTTAAAAGATGTTAAAACTTTATATATGTGTTTTCAATTTTGTTTCTCATTTTTTAATCTAATCTTTATGGATGTTAAACTTTTAATATTGTGTTAAATATATTCATATAATTATTAGTACAAATTAAATCAATAATTTAGATATTGTAGTTATTACTTGTTGCAGTAGGAACAACATTGTCCTAGATTAACTTTGTCCTTGATTGACCTTCAATTTTATCATTATCTGGATACATTGTAATCTAAAATATTTTTTTATTTTATTAATATATATTATTGCTACTCCCAACTTTACGTTCCCTGCAAATATGGGGGGAAATTCACGTTCCTTGCAAATATGGGTGAAACTTCTACCTGTTACGTACAAACGTATCTGCGTTCCCAACGTTCCCACTTTTCAGAAACTCGTGCAACATAGCGTTTTTTTCTCAAGACTTGAGAATCACTACAAATATAGTAGTTCATATTTTCATAGAAATACATGAATTATCCCTTCTTGTAATATTCTTTGGTACATTGAAAATGACATGTTTGGACAAAATGACTATTGTGTGCAAATGTGACAAAAGTTTCATAACACCTAGATTTTTTTTAATTGACTACAAGATTATGACACTAACTTGAATTTAAAATGATGGTTATATATTTATCAATAAGATGCTACCTTGATGTAAACAACACAACTACAATGCACATGACACGTGATAGATTTTATAGATTATGATGCAACTTTGATGCAACCATGATGAGAAGTAAAAATAACAAATTTTTGAATGTTTTGTGCATTGTTATAGCAATGTAAAAGCGATGAAACATCATAAAAAAACTTTATGCATGCCAACCAAAAAAACTATCCAAAGATGTAACATACCCAACCCCAAACAAGGTCACGTCACTGCTAAAATGGCCCAATAAAAATTTATAATACTAACTCAAATTGTTGATATAACAAACAACATGACATCCATACACATGCAAATGTATATTTTGCTTAAATACGTAAATGCAATTACTTAATTGTTCTTAGTAATAACTAAATAACACATAACAACATTCAACTATAGAATAACATTCAACCACACAATTGGTAATTCATATGCATCATTCTACTTACAACAAGAACAATAACCAAAATATATCAGAGTAAAAATACACAGCAACTATATCACTATTTAACATGAAAAAACATAACATATAAAAACATTTATCCTATAAAAATATGCAAACCATTGTAGAGGACAAACGTTCCTCCCAACCATAGCCTTGATGTTCCATATATCAACAACAATCTACCCTCGAGTTGGGGATATGAATCTACAAGAGACGGTGGTCCCTAAGGTTGGATGATGTTCCCCTCTCCATAGTCAATTCTGACAGCAAATTTCAATCCACAAGCTCTCTTCCCCTCAACCTGCACAACCAAAGGGATGGAATCCCCCTTTGCTGATCATAGTCCCTCAGTCCTTTCCACTCCCCTCCAGGGCTTCTAACATAGGTTGGACAAGATTTCTACTTGTTGGAACCTCAAGAATGCTACAACTTCAACATGAATTCACTCAACAACAAAACACATGCTTCCTTGGTGAATTTCAAACAACACATTACTCCCATGAACACAACCACTTTCTCCATGAATTTTCATCTCCAAACAATTTCCAAACTTTCCCACAAAAACTACCCTCAATCTTTAGCACTTAGAACTCTATTGATGGAAAAAAAAATCCATGTAGAAATAGTTTTATATGCAAAAACATGAATGTGTAATTTTGGCCTCCTCCCCATACGAACTTCCCTTCTTTCTCTTGCTTGTTTGAATTTCACTCTTCCCCAAGATGATTGTACTCATCCCCCATGCTCTCAGTAACTATGAGAATTGACTCTCAGACCAAACCTCTTACATGAATTAAATGATTGGGCTCTAGAACACTCAACAACTAATGGAAGGTTCATGGTAAGGATAATTTAGAAAGAAATAAGAAATGAGTTTTGGTTTAATAGACATGGGTAAAATATCCCCCTTGGACATCTTTCCTCTCTTGTGGATACTTAACCTCCAAATATCCATCTATGTTCATCTGCAACTGGTAATACATTTTATTCATTATATTCAATTTACATCATTTACATATTACATCGCTTTGGTTCTTGGTCATACATTACATTTACAATATACATCTCTAATTTAAGGTTTGAAAATGAGGATATTACAAAAGAAAGATAAACTATAGAAACATAAATCAACCATGCTACAACCTTGTATTGTAATAGTGAATACACACAAATACTCTTTATAGGAGAGTGTTGGATTGTAACTCTTACTAGTTGTGTGATAGTGAAATATATGAATTATCCACATAGCAACCATTAGTTGTGTGAAACTCATAAATGCTAGATATATGTATGAACTGTATAGTCACGTGTATGAATCATGTTTTTAATGGTTAGAGAATAACTTTCAATATTGTCTTCACACATTACATTGTCACTTGAAATTAATTACACACAATGAAACAAAAAAATAAAAGTTGAAACAATAATATTATCCTTCAATTACTAAAAACTATATT
>JASDQU010103139.1:103456-173039 GCA_032191745.1 Picea mariana
GGTGGATATAGTGCGAAGGGATTATTATTCATATTAGGAATTACCATGAGTATTAACTGTTGTTGCACGTAGGTAGCTGTGAGTTGTACTGGACGGTGCTAGACTATGATGAAGAACTTGTAATTGTAATGCTAGCACGTGAGATTGATTGAAGAAGCGATTTTCAGTTCATATTATGGAAGAAGTGGGTTGTCAGGCCCGTGAGTAGTTCTCTAGGAGAGAGACTACTCAGAGTTGTTCCCTGGTGCACTGGAAAATAACTACAGGTCTCTAAGACTTCTTGTATGGCCTGTTGTTGAAGCCCCAAAAGGGAAGTGGCACAACCTAGGGACTGATGAGTAGAGAAGGGGAACACTTCCTGGGGTGGGGCATGCATGTGGAGAATGAGAGACCGTAGGCTAGTTGCAACAATTGGCACCTTGGATGGAACAATTATGTTGCTTATCAATCCTTTGACTCGCTTAGTTTTCCCTTTTCCCTGGTAGATTTTAGCCCCATCTCAGGGGTGACCCGCTGCTAAGGGTTATAAGCAGTGCGGTCTAAGGCTGGGAGGAACATTGAAGGTTTGCATGTAGTTGTTGTTTATTTTCGTGACATAAGTGTCTTTCATGTGCTTATTTCCATTGTTGTGTGTGAAATTATGGGTTTTCTATCATGGAATCTCTATTGTTAAATTCTATATGAATTGTTATTGTTTCATACATGTTGTTACTATTTTTCGCTTAACTCTTTTCATATGAAAAACTTATTATTTAATTAATGGTATCAAAATTTGTATTTTTCTCATGGCGTGTTCCAACTCTGGACTGGGTATTTTACCTTTTGGTATCAGAGCTCAAATTTTTTAAGTGGCATAGCCCAGTTGGTGGTTGGGGACATTACAGGGAGATTAATGCTCAGAAGTTCAGAATGACATGGATTCCCCTTTTGTACTATATCGCAAATGTCAGGTCAACGTTTCATTGGGAAAATTTTTTGTCTTCATCTTTGCGAGAAGCACTCAAATTAGAAAGGAACATTGTACCAAGGGAGTTCCCGATATTCCATATATCCTCGTATTTCTTAGACATGATGTGCATATGTCACTCATTCCCACATATGGGTTGGACCTAGAAGTGAAGCAATCCCTCGATCCACATCCACTCCAAGATATTGTGGTAGAAAAAATATAGTACTAAGTATCATAAAATATGTGAAAACTTCTAGGCTCCTTTGTACCAACTTATATTTGACTTACCAACAACGTGCATAACAGACAAGGTATAGGCTATAATCAAAAGGATAGGGGAATGATACCTCCTCGAGTATGGAATGTACCTTAGGATATATGAAGCAACCAAAGCCCCACACTTACTCCCTAAATTCATTCAAAATAGGTTGGTGCTACAAGATATTGCCTAACAGGCTATCATGCATGGAGTTGGTGCAGAAATATAGAGAGACACGAAGGCTATTTGGCCTCCTCTCCTACTTTGGGTCAAGTCTTATTCATTTGAAGATGTCAAGGAGGCGCAAGTTGGAGCAATCACATCTGCATCTTTCAACTTCGAAGAGGAAAGATTATGGAGGCATGATGTTCTAGACATTGTGAAATATGACTACATCCACTGCAAGTACATGTAGGACTATGCAAATGTTGTTTGGGAAGAAGAGGAAATCCATTTTTGTGTGAGGACATACCACGATGTGATATTCAAAAGGAGGGGAAATCCACTAGGAAGGATAACATATGAAAAATGAGTTCAAGAAGCCCAAAAGAAGGCAAAAGAAGAGGCAACAACAACATCACACGAGACAACAATGGAAACAACCTTCAAAGCGGAAACAAGTGAGGAAGAGAGGAAAAGGAAAGAAACAAAAGTTGTTGAATCAAAGGAGAACAAGAAAATAAAAGAAGAGGATGCCAAACAACATAAACATAAAGAGATTGATGAAGCAACAGTAGGGAAAGCCACTACAAAATAACAAAGAAAGAAGGAGAAGTTAAGAAAGAAGAAGGAAGAAGAAGTTGAGTGAAATAAATGAGAAGAAGAAGCAACATCTGAAGTAAAAGAAGCAGTAGAAGTTGAAGCAATAGTGAAGGAAGATGAAGAAGCAAAGGAAACAACGCAGGCAATTGTAGAAGAAAAATCATCCAAAGAGGCAATAGTAAAGGAAACAACATAGGAACAAAGGAAGAAAGAAACAATGACACATTCCCCATGGACATAGACTTTTCAGGGTCATCCACTTAGATTCCACTAATATGAGGACACTTTTCGTTAGGTGATCTAGGTCTGGGACTATTCACGCCCTCTAAGGATCGAAAGGTTGAAAAATTGAACACCTTCATATTCGATAAAGCTTTTAGTAAGATAATGTTGCAAAAAGGAAGAAATCTCCCAATCACTAGGAAAGGTCCATTATGGGTGACTACTAAAACCAATGTGACGAAAATTGTCAGAAAATGACCCACCTTGAATTGTTTCATCTGGTGTCAGCTTCACATTGGCATGAGGGCATAATCTTAGGGACTTAGTGCGTGAGAATCAAGAAAAGCATGAAAGGATCAGGGAGTTATAGGAAGAGACCAGGCGTAGCAAAAGGGACAAGAAAATTATTAGAGAGTTCATATTGTGCATCGAGAAAGTTGGGAAAGAACTTAATGAGATGACAATGGATATGTATTTGAATCCAAAAGTGTTCCATCAATTAACAACACAAATTATGGCACAACATAGTAGAGAACATACCAAGAACATGGAATTCTTCACCATTAGGGAAGGCCTTAACGAGATGCAATGATGGATCAACGAAGAGTTTCCCCATATATCATAATGGAAAAGAAATATTAATTATGATGAACTTGACAACTGCTAACAAGCTGGTGAGAAGGTTAAGAAGGATTTGAAAAATTCACTATCAATTTGCACACAATTTCACAAGGAAACACACATCTTGGCTCACAAATGTCATCTCCCACAGATCGATGAGCTAGGAAAGATGAAGATCAATGAACATAAATTTCATAGGTCGAGAAAAACGTGAAGCAAAGGAATGTAGATGTCAAAGCTGCAACTAGGGTGACAATATACCTTATGGACATGACCATCTCGTGAAAATCACTCTAGAGTCGCTATTGTTCAATAGAATCGTATTCATTTCATTACATCATGAAATCTGGGCTACCTACGTTAAAGACACGAATAAATGAAGGGGACATAACAACTATTTCAAAATTATTCACAACCACCTTCTGTTTTGTCTTTTTGTCACCACTAAACAATTTTGTCCTTATCATAACACATGTCAAAATAGTTGAAACCCGAAAATGAAAATACATGTAAGTGCTTCTTGCAGAATTCAAGAAACCCCAATAGGTAGTTACTTATGAAACTATAAGCAAGAGACCCACTTTGAAAGGGCTCTTTAACCTTGTAATTTAAGGGAACTATTTTTTGAATTAATATTAAGAAGCCCTCACGGCCAATTTTTCCAGAGAGAAATGTTTTTTGTTCATAGTGGTTTACTTCAAACTATTTCAAGTAATATGTTGGGATGTTTGTAAATGTCATAATAACTATGAACTTCATTTATAAAATTTTCTTACTTTTCTTATGTGAACATAAATTTTATTTAAGTGTTTTTTTTCTCTCTTATAAATTGCTCTATGAGTAGTTTATGTATGTGATTGTGTAGCTTAGACTAATATGTTTGTGCTTTTATATGTATGTGTTATTAACTTTGTCTCTCTCTAACAACTATCTGGAGGAAAGTTATTGCAAGAATTGATAACATTTTAGGCTTCTTATTAGTTACTTTTATTTTCTCCTAGCTAGGATAGGGTAGAATAGATTTTATTTTTCAAATAGTTTAGTCTTCATTTGCATACCCCCTTGTATTCAAACCATTCATCCACCCCCCAACCTAGTAATGGTAGTGAGGCCTGAATCGAGATTGGTGTCCTAATACAAACAATCCATAGTCTAATTGGGACCTCATACATGGGAGTACCCTCGTCTGTTGAAGGGAATTTTTCCTGTGAACAGAATGATTACTAAATTAGACTATACCTTATAGAAAATGAAAAGGTGCAAGAACTTAAGGAGAGCCACTTTCTTGAAAGCATCATTCCTAGAGAGAGATTCAACCAAAGAAGTTGTCAAGGAATAAAACAAATAAGGGTGACCATTTTTATTTAGAATTGTAGGATTTTTGGTGTGAATCATATTGGAAAACACATGCACATTGGTATGTGATACCCAAAAGTAACTCAACACAATTTAGATGGGAAACAACATAGATATTAGTATCAAGGAAATGGGGTCCAATAGTGAAGGTAAAAGCACAGGTATGTGAAACTAATAAGGATTTAGCACTGACCTGCCCTATATGATATGGTTAGGCATGAAGAGTGAAAGGATGATCCAATGCTTTAGCAAGGGAAAAGGAGGCCAAATTTTTTGACTACTAAATTGTCAAGAACTAGTTTAACTATCTAATTCTTAACGTGGTGGCTCAGGAGAAATCATTGGTCGATAGGAATATAATTGAATTCATAAGCATGAGATATGGGTTGGGCTTACTGGGATTCTCAACATCGATCACTTCTAGAGTAGGAGTGGAGGAGGAAGTAAAGAGTTGTGGTTTGAAGAACAAAGTTTGAATGTTGTGTGATCGTTACAGGGAATGCAAATTGGTCATGATGTGAGAAGAGCTCATATGAAAACTGCAATACTACTAGAGTGGTAAGAGTGATTCGTAGGGAATTGTTGAGGTCGTTGGGGAGGGGGTTGGGTGGGGTGAGGAATGGGGAGAGAATGGATGCTTTCCCAACTTCCTTTCTACTACAATGTCATTTTGAAAATATGAAGAGAGAGTAACACTAGGGACCAAGGCGACTTCATTATGAAATTAAGGAAGGAAGTTGTAGTTAAACTTAACTATAAGTACATGTTTGATATTTGAAAGGAAGAGTTGAACTTGAATTTTGTAGAAGACCTCAATGTATTGGTGCACCATTTGGCTGAAAAATTGCCACAACTGAAGTCACCTTGCCCATCAACCTTCACGACTAGTAGTATAGAAACACTCATGAAGAATGGTGCAAAAGTTATTCCAAATAGTCATAGAATTAGAAGTGTGGATAACGATCACATCATTAAGTTCTACACGCAAAGATATTTTTTTTACCCATCTACACTCCACATTCTCCCACCATTGAGTTGCTAACCCTTGGAGGTGACATGCTCCCAATGAAATTTTATCACATTCTGGTTGTTGTGCTTTGTGTTTAAAACACAAGGAGAATGCTCTAATACATACATCCACTTGTTCCTCATCAAACAAACTAGCAAATTACTCCAATCCAAATTTACTGGACTTTGTTGTTGCAATACTTATGTATGCTATTAGAAAATCTGTTGTTGTAAGATTCGAGTTTATAGATCTACAAATAAAACCTCCTCACTATGAAATGATTTAGGAGGTGCCATGTGGAAAAATAATCCCTAAAAATGCTACTACTTGATTAACACACTTTCTGAAAAGATGTGGTTCCTTTTTAGATCTTAGCTCTTGATGTCAGATATAGAGAATGTTCCGCCCTTTCTTTTCCTTCACTACAAAGGTCATGAGCAAGCCTAAGCTCTAAAACCATCATATAAACAAATCAAATACTATATGGGGATGGTCAACTTTGACCATTACTTATGGTTTATTATAATATTTAAACATTACTCTATCAATAGCTACTTTTGTTATTACGCTCCCCTTCACTTTTTGTGCTCTATGTAACAATTAAAGTGTCCTATCTTTATATATTTAATCCTATCTCTATATTAATAGGTGGTTTAATTCGTCAATTATTTAATCCCATTATTTTAACAAAAATGTCGTATTAACAAGACTTCGAACTTTTTTTCGTTATAGTGATAATATATTATGAAAAGTAGTTTAGCAATGATAGATGAATCTACTCACATCACTTACTCAATACAAATAATTTTATGTTTTAAAGGAATGATTGTTATTTTCCTTACCAAAATTAAATTCCCATAATCATACTAATCCTGTTTGGCAATACTATTTGGATTTGGTTGTTATGCTTTGTGTTTAAAACACAAGAAGAATGCTCTAATCGATGCATCCACTTGTTCCTCATCAAACACACTAGCAAATTACTCCAATCCAAACAAATTACTCCAATCCAAATTTACTAGTATGTTGTTGATGCTTATGTATGATATTGGAAAATTTGTTGTTCTTATAAGATAGGATTTTATAGATCTACAAATAAAACCTCCTCGCTATGAAATGATTTAGAAGGTGTCATGTAGAAAAAGAAAATCCCTAAAAATGCTATTACTTGAATTAGCACACTTTCTCAAAAGATGTGGTTCCTTGTTAGATCTTTAGCTCTTGATGTCAGAATGTTCATCCCTTTCTTTTCCTTGACTACAAAAGTCATGAGAAAATCTAACCTCTAAAACCATCAAATAAACAAATCACATACTATATGGGGATGGTTAACTTTGACCATTACTTATGGTTTATTATAATATTTAAACATTACCCTATCAATAGCTACTTTCATTATTACATTCCACTTCACCTTTTGTGCTCTTTGTAACAATTAAAGTGCCCTATATATAATATATATAATGCCATTTGTTAAATGTTTTATTTTTTTTTAAGAATTGATTAGAATGGGTTATGTAAATTTGGACAAAATCTTATTTTCTGTTGTTTAAATTGTCTTTCTCAATATATAAATGGATTCAATTCAGCTTGCTAAAAAACCCATGAAATACTTGGATTATACAAACTTAAACACTCAAATATACAGATCCAACCATTTATCACCAAATTTTAGACAAAATCAAATAAAAACAAAAAACAAAAAAATAACACGTTTATAATACTCGTACATATAATTAATGAAAGTGTCCTCTCTATCTGTATATAATTATGGAGGTTCATGAGCGTTGTTAAAGCGCCCATTTTTAACAGTAGATGTTATCAGGTAACACTTAATCGAAGTAACTCTTTATCTCCATGTTACTGGTTCTGCGGAAATTGTGCTATCACAGATAAGATACATAGTCAGAACGATTTAATGCAATACTATTTACATGTGGAAATTGTGATATCACAGATAAGATACATAGTCAGAACGATTTAATGCAATACTATTTACATGTAGGATTTAATGCAATACTATTTACATGTAAAAACAAAAGCTTATGAAAGCGACCATTATAACTGTTATGAAAGCGAACATAGGCCACAAATTCATGGTTTAGGAACCTAGACGCAATACTGTTTACACGTAAAAACAAATGCTTATGAAAGCGACCGCTATAACTGATATGAAAGCGAACAGGTGACACAAATTTATGGGTTAGGAACCTGACCAGTCAATATGTATTGACATGTAAAAGCAAAAGCTGATGAAAGCGACCGTTATAACTGACATGAAAGCGAACGGATGAGACAAAGTTACGTATGGGTAAGGAACCGGACGACTCAAGATGCATACATGATCCACCCTTCTGAAATTGTCAGAACCATGAAGTCACAGGTAAATGCCTTGCCATGGTTCAGGCAGAATTTCTCTAGTGTTGGTAAGGCATTGGATTTCTTGATTAGTTATCTGAAACAGATGTGATCGAGATCAGAAAAAACTGTGGTATTAGTATGGATACTGTGCATATAGGTCGTCCTTTGCCCAAACGGTAACTTGGCCGGATTCACTTTCACATTGAAAATCGATCATTCTGCATTCTCCTCTTCTTCCTAATATTGTAGTAGTTGGTGTTGCCTGGCCTTTTCCACTGGGAATTGTTGAGCAATCCTGTTGATCACCATCCTGCACTCCTCCCAACTTAGCCAACTGGTAGCTCTTCTGCCTTTGAGTATTAATATACGTTGCTACGCCCAGATTTACTTCATCGTATCTCACATTTACATGATCCTTGCAATCAGCTTGACCCTGAACCTGACTATTCAAGTATTGATCAATGTCGGTCAATATGATTGCTGGTGTAATGAATTGGGAGCGGGAATTATCAGTCGGGCATGGGTCATGAATCGTCTTCGCCTGCAGGCGCATGCAATCTTCCACCTTAGTGGTATAAGCTCCTGGATAAAAATCAGTAAAATCAGCTGCATTTGAATAGGAATGATTACCGCTCCATGTAGTTATTTCAGAAGATGCTGTGAACAACGAATAGTCCATCATGATCTCATTCTCATTTTCATTAATGATCTGTTCATTGTTTTCAATATTTCCCTTCAATGAGTCGCTAATGTCAACCAGAGCAGGGATTGTGATGATACAGCCAAGAGCGTTATTGGCAGAGACAGGCTCTTCATGAGGTGGCATTGTAGTCCACAAGTCTCTTAATGGATCACATCTTGATGATTTTGCAGTCTTATGGGTATGGCCTTGCGCTTGCGGACTCGGAGATGGAAAAACCTGAGAGAAGCTCTCATTGGTCTGAGCAGAAGTAGAATCAATCCACTGCTGATAATAAGAAATTAGCTTGTTGGTGGTGGAATCTGGATCAACTGGAAACACAATATTTTGCTCCTGTACTTGTTCATTCTTTAAATCCAATACACCCTGAACACAAGAGTACTGATTTTCTGCAGTGGTCACTACATTAAAGTTGTTATCAAATGACTCCAAATACCCTTCAGGTTTGCCAGAGCTAAACGACTTATAGGCATCATGAGCATGGGTAGACACCGAATTGATATTGCATAAAGGATCGGATTGTGAAGGGATATTAGCATGGGTAGACACTGAATTGGTATTGCATGTATGATCGGATTGTGAGGGGATATTAGATTTTGTGCTGTTGTTGCCATTGACTTCGGTGGATGAGTAGCAGGGGAGCCTGTGCTGTTTCAAGTTGAGCTTCTTCTTGATGCAAGAGTTCCAATAATTCTTGATCTCGTTGTCTGTACGTCCGGGCAATTGGGCAGCAATTTGAGACCACCTGTGTCGTCATTACCATTCATTCCGCAAGTTAATAAATGGAAGAGCAGGGACTCATGCAAATAATTACTACCAGAGAAAATCGCAATGGAGAAGAGAGGTGTAGGAATGGAGAAAAGCAGAAACCTGTTGCCAAGAATGGACTGTAAGTATATGATCGATTGCTCTTCTTGGAGTGAAATTCCACCGCGTTTAAGGCCAGGCCGTAAGTAGTTGATCCATCTCAGCCTGCAGCTCTTTCCGCATCGCTGCAGTCCTGTATGCACAATCATAGTTACATTTTTACCATTATAAATTGCTTTACCATCTTCTATTTTTAAATTTTTTTTCTACCTTACCATATTTTTTCATTAACGGAAGGGGTTGATAATTAAAAAAAATTGAACTTATATCTATTGTTAAATTATTCAAAATCAGTTCAATTGGTTTATAAAATATATATTATAAATCTAAATTAATAAAAAAATAACAATTTGTCTTTCGATTTTTTATATTAAATATACATACTTCTAAGTTTATATTAAATATATATAGTTTTATCTTTTTAAAACTTTATCTTTTCTACAAAAATATTTTTATTTTATATAAAATATATATACTTTTATCATTTTTACAAAAATATTTTGTTTTATTTGTATTTATATTTAACTAATATATAATATTATTATTATTTATTATACACATTATTTTTTAAAATTTATAAATATTACCATGTTATAAATATATCAACTTTTTTATAATGAAAAAATAACCAAATTTAAATATTTTATTTTACATATAGAAGAAATATAATGCAGAATAATAATAATAATATTAAAAATATTATTATTTATAAATTTAAGGTGAATATGTGGACTGATAAAAAAATTTGGATAAAAGGAAATTAAAATACTTCAAGGAGGTGATCAACCCTAATTTAGAAGTTCAAAAGTATCTTTAGTTTTAAGAAGTACAAAGAAGAAAATCAACATTGCTAAGATTAGAACTAACTTTCACTAGGTACATAGTGAAAGTGGGAAGAAAGAATCTACCATCTTTGTGACACTAAGAAGGTTGACTCTTAAATTGGTGTGTCTATTCTCAAATTAGATCCCAATTTAAAAATACTTGCCACAATACAAACTTTCATAACCTCCTAAATCATCAAAAGTATGGTGATATTGGAAAGCTTCTCTCAATGCTATTATGGTGATCTTGGAAAGCTTGTATCAATGCTACAAATGGTGATCTTGGAAAGTTTTTCTCAATATCTTTTGACCACAAAAATACAATTTTAAAGAAATCAAAGTAATCTCTTTACTTCTTAAGATCTGATATACCAATTAATCTAAATGAAAATTAATCATCATCATAATCACAATAATGATATCATTTTACATATATTATAATATATTTATTATGCTCTTAAAATAAATATTAAAACAAATTTATTATAATCTTAAATTATTTAGTTTTTCCAGAATATAAATAAAAAAACATTTTAAAACTTTTATTATATTTTTTAATAAGAAAATAAAAGCAGTTAAACTTTTTTCTATTTTATTATTATTCTACTGCTAAATAATTTCTAGTTAAAATGGCTCTATTTTAACTAATACGTAATAATTCCAAATTGAATATATGCTAATATATGCTATACGAAGATTATGGCATTCCAGACATTAAAGAACAAACATTATGGCATTTCAGACATAAAAGAGCAGTCACAAACCTTATACTTTTATCTAAGTTCCACATTAAAATATTCCATTCCAATTATCGAAAACAAATGCCATTTGTAAACCTCCAATTCCAGGTTTAAATCTGACAGTTTTCATTCTTTTTAATTGCTATGGATCTGGGTTACGCTAGTATCATTGCATTCAATTCATTAATATGATAAGATGAAGCTATCCTGGCATTGGTTTAAATATTTACACACTGGTTTAAATATTTACACAGGACACTCACTTGTCTAAATGAGCCTAGGTTGCAGCACTGCTATATTGGGTTGGTTTGAATTGAGAAGAGCAAAACTGAAATTAAAGCAGAGTGGGTACTCAATCACCTACCAACTTTCATAGCAACGTGGCTCCAAGAACTGTGAAGTTCATTCTTCATCAAATAATCGATGAGTTTCGCATCTTCATCAGGGGACCAGAGACCTTTTTTTATCTTTGGCTTGGAGAAGAAGGGCGCATCTTGTCCTTGTCCTTGTCCCTGTCCCTGTGTCCACTCCATTTTTAGCCCCGCCTGCCAATTGCCCTTCTCTGCGCGTTTGTCAGCGCTTGGCGATGCACTTTCCAACCAATGCGCAACTCAGGGTGCCAAGGGCTCATCTGGCCTTCGGACCCGGCTCGTCACAGATTTTAGAACACAAGCAGAAAAGATAAAATTGGCACATGGAGCCCATCATTCATCATTTTTATGCATAGTCGGCACGCAGAAGTGGACAGCTCACCGACCTTTAGATTTGATTGCGTATGACTGTTATCCGTTTTTGGATTCGACGATATATGGTTTTAGTGATAGGCTGGGAACTTGACGATATACACATGGAACAATTTCTAACTCGATTTCCATCAAAACTAAAAGTACACTATTAAATAAACAAAACCTAAAACGTTTACATTACGGCAATTGGTTTTCCACCATTTTTCGTCCCAACACAATATAAATTTATATTGTGACAAGACACGGAGTGTACCAAAGCTCATTAAAAAACAAAACCTAAAACCTTTATACAACGGCCAATTGGTTTTCCACCATTTTTCGTTCGAACACAATATTATTTACTTTGAGACAAGACAGGGAGCGTACCAAAGCCCATTAAAGCTATAGTTGCGAATGACAAATCACACACAGACAAACTTGTACTTCGTCCTCCTGCCTTTTAGATACGATGTCAACAAAACAATAGGGTCCATCCTACTTTGGCCAATAGAAAACCACAGGCATTTACTTGTTGAACGCAATCAGTGGTTGAACGTTCATCAAAGTCATTGCAGTTGTGAGTGATAAATCAAACGAGGCCCGCCTTAAATACATCACATCATCAGACCCAATGCAGGCGCAAGAACAGTTTCCATACTGTTGGGACACTTTCTAGAAATCCAGACCTAATTTTTATATAGATATACACTTTTTTATCGCTACCGACTGAAACGTACACAGGCAGGTGATTTCAAATAGGGTTCAAAGAAAACAATAAGATACTTTAAAAGCCCATACCTAACTTCATATATTTTTAGATTTTAACAAATCAATGTTTTGCTTTTTGGATTTGTAAGGTGCATATACCCTCATTTTCTCCAAATTCGAACCTTAACTTAACGAGATGGTCGCCTAAAACATATAAAAGCTGAGGATACAAACTAGAACTTTCAATACAAAGTAAAACTTTATTGTCAATACCTAACCTCCTACCAATAATTAAAAGTTAATTAATTATTTTAACTATGTAGGTTTCTCTTTCTTTATTTTTACCCAATTATGTTTTTCCTTTTTTCATCATAACACCAGCATGTGTATATCAATTAATTAATAAGATACTAAGAATTAGGGATTAAAAATATTAATTAGTAAAAATCTATGAAATTAATAAATTTGTATTTTTAAAATAATAATAGTAATAATAAAATGAAGATAAAAGTATATCTAATATTGTGTTGTATTATATAAACAAAAGAGAAATTGAGGATAAAAATACATGTCATATGTTGTTTTTATGTATAAGCAAGCAAGGGTTTTATGGCAACCCAGTCCTGTCCAGTTAGTTGAGAAATACATGTTGAACAATGAAACTTAATATAACTAAATACACAAATAATCTGAATGTAAAATGAACAATAAAGTGAATGGAACTTTAATATTCATAAATATAATATAAACATAATAAATATATTATAAATATAATAATAAATAATATACTAGATAATAAATATAATATAAATATAATAATGCATAATAATAAATACATAGTACAACTTTTTATATTTAGATGTGGTGATTGGTGCAATTCATTGATTACGTAATTAATTCTACATATTGAAAGACGTGAAGGGAGCAATAACACTTCAATTCTATCAATCAATTAGAAATGGGAAACACACATATTTTTATTATATCCAAAAATATATATTTGTTTTTCTATGTTAAACATTACATTGCATACACAAATTTATGGTAAAAGGCAAATTAATGTCACATCAAAAACAAACTCATTGCTATAATCCTATAATATATACATTCTATAAGATTTGACTTATTCAAGAATAGGTAGAAGAATAAAATAATGATATTTTAAATGATTAAAAAAAGAATATTGATAGTATACAAATATCTCTATGACATGTAAATATAGTTTTGAAGTAAATAATAACTAATTTACACAAATTTTATTGCATCATTTTTATGAGATTTAAGTTATTCAAGAATATGTGGAAAGAATAAAATAATAATGTTTTAAACGATTAAAAAAGAGTATTGATAGTATACAAATCTCTATGACATGTAAATATAACTTTGAAGTAAATAATAGTTAAGTTACACAAATTTTATTGGATCATTTTTACTGAAAAATAAACACACTACCCTTACCTATGAAGTAGGACAATCACCCTTGCCAACTAACATGCCAACCAACTTTAAGAAAAATAATTGAGGGTCCAAGACAAGAAACCCTTCCAAAAGAAGCTAAGCACAATCTCAAAATATGCTAGCTAAGTTAGGACCCACTTAGTAAAGGTGAAATTGTCACTTGATTTTTGGAAAAAATGATAAACTAAAAAAATATTGAAGGTATAACCAGCTAAGTAAAATTAGGCTTCATATCATTGATTTTAATATATTGTACAAGTTTAAAGAGATGAGTAAATAAACAAAACTAAAGAACTTGAATAAAGTAGGGTTAATTGGTAATTTTCACTTTGCTTCCTACTTACCCTATTTAATCTAAGAAAAATTGAAAATAAAATAACATAAGAGAAAATGAATAACTTACCCTCAAATAAGGGAAAACAAAAAAAACAATGAAAGGTTTATCAAGTGATTTTTATTTAGTTCTTTTAGAGAAACATGGAGAAGAAGGGATTATTGCGATAAATGCACACCTCCACCCTTGCCCACCCTCACTCTTGAGGATATGAAGGTGTAAAAACATGTGCACATTCACCTTTCGTGAGCGAGGATCACTGGTGGGTGGTGGGGGTGAAAGGTGGATTACAAAGTCATTTACTTTCATTAATATAACAACTTTACTTGGATAACACATGAAAGGGAAAATAAAACATATACTTAAAGCTAAGAGAATAAAGTGTTAGGCCTCTTTATACATCCACAATTCACGTTCCAAATAGAATAAAAAGCACAACAAAGGTTTGACAATGTCCATATCTATATATATATATATAGATGAAACAAGCAAGTCAAACAATTCATATTAAAAATTGAAAAGTGTGATATGCCTAATGCCCTTAATAGAATGATGTATCTCCTATCTTTCAAGCTACTTTTGAAGTCCTCCTTTGGATTCATAATTAGGACGAGATTAATTGCCAAAGTAAGAAGGGTGAGATCCATAACCACCACAAGATGCAATCATCCAAGCCAAAAGAAAATATGACAAGCTAAAAAATAAACCAACATGTAGTGACGGATCCTCGAGAGAAGGATGATAAGAAGGAAATCCTAAGTTTGATCCAAGAGAATTTGTAAATAAAACCTATAAAGTAAACAACATGTAAAAGTGGATTGGATTCGATGAATATTGTATGTGAAAATCATGAGGGGGTGTTCCCTCAATTAGCAACTAGAAGGACTAAAATTGTCATGTTCCCAAAAGTCAAGGAAAATTGTTTTCCTCGTTTTTGGTATTTTAATGTAGGTATATCCCCTTAATTTGTAGGGGTTTGGGGTGGTTCAAAAGGGAGATTGAGAAAATAAGGCTCATTGTTATATAAATCTATGATAAATTAAAAAAATTGTATTGATCATATCATAAAAATTGAGTTGACCTAAGCACATAATACATGGTGCTAATTAAGAGACCAATAAATAGTCGTAGGGGTGATCTCTTTTTCTAATTACATGAGTTAACAAATAAAATATGGGATGTGATTATAGTCTCAAAATAGAATCTATAACCATTCAAATCATCATTTAGGTCCGGATGATGCAAACGATACTCAAAAGTGATCAAATCAAATGGGAGAGGTGTGGTAAAAAATGATCAACTCTAAAACAAAAGGGTCAAAGACTAAAGGAAAGGAAGGGGATACCTCATAAGCGTCCAATAAACAATCAAGCAATGCATCAAGTGTAAGTCGAATATCCTAAAACCATGTAATTGTATCATAGGAAGGGTAACTCAAATAATAGACTTCAATAAACGTCTATGCTATATAATTTTGTAGTCTTTTTTGTTGTTCTCGGAAAAGTGAAAATTATATATAGTGCTACATTTCCCCCTTACGGAAAAGATGAAGTTCCATGCAAGAAATGCATATTTCCATGGATACTAAGTCAATCATGTTAGTAAACAAATCGTAACAATAAAATAAGGTGTAGAGTACTAACTAATTAGAACTAAAAAGGTAAACACATGAAGAATGAGAGAATGGAAATATAAGGGGAAATGTTTGAGATGTTTTCTCATGGAAGAATATAAACCATGGTATGAAAACATGAAGAGGGAATAAATGTAGGATGGATCTAGGTCTATAGGCTGATACAAGTGACACACTCACGTTCATGAGGGAACCATATGCATTTCATATATGGGACATAAGAAAGTAATAAAAAATAATAATTAAGAATAAAATGTAGACAAAGAGAAATTAAGAGGTGTAAATCTATGAGTTTTCTATTAAACAAACACAACTTGGAGAGGAAGCATACCAAGCATGGTTGAATCAACCACCTATTCAATTCCCACCACATCCTGAGTCACTAATTAAAAAAAAGTATACTAATACTAGTTCTTGACATATTAGGGACAAAGGAAATGATACAAAGGTTGGTATGTATGATTTCTTATGGGATACCCAAGCCACAAAGGGAATGTTGTTACATGCATTGTAGAAAAATGAACTAGGGGATGACAGTGATATCGTCGATAACTTCTTAGAAATCCTAAAATTTGTCTCCACCACCGCTTTCTTTAGAAATGGTTCAAGGTATACCAAACTAGGGACATAATTTTACTATATAACTTGAAAGCAATGTATGGTATGTTAGACACGTGTTTCTCAACACTTTTGAGGTGACTAACCATTAAGTCCCCTAATTTTTAAAGGAATATTGACACACAATGAAGGAATAAAATGGTTGATTTTATGCATGCTTAATGATAGTGTACATTTCCATTTCCCACTAATTGCAGGTTATTCAAAGATATGGTACTTCCGAGAGATAATTCCTTGCCCAATAGTTGTATACAGGAAAATAAAATGCTAAAAAATACCAAACATGTCCGAACGATTGTATTTGATACATAAATTAATATGAAGACATGGATATATGTCTATAATGTGGGCATGATAGGTACTAAAAATTAAAAAAACAAGGGTAAGGCTCATGGTCCTCCTCATAATATATTAAGACACATGCCTATAATTCTAGGGATTGAAAGGCCCTTTCGTTGCAAACAATTAGCCATGTTGCAGGGGTGGAAAACCTTAAATAGAAGTGAGACAAGAGCTATGTGAATCCAAACAAATTGAATAGCCATGAATCATATAAAGGATACATGGCTCGATAAATTCAAGGATGTAGTACAGAGCCTACAATTGAGCATAACCATGGATGGAATTAATCCATATTCCTACAAAACACAAACTATTCTAATGGAAAGTGGTAGTGATCAATAAAAATAACCCCCCCATGGTTTTTTGTGATGAACATATTATGTTGGATCTTATAGTTCCGAGTAGAAGACAAGTGAAGATAATGGATGTCTACCTCCAACAATTGATATATGAATTTAAGAAATTATGGGAAGGGATACATGTATATGATGTATCAAGAACCATCCCAATGAATAGTTATTTTACATTGTATGGCATATGTGTGTACACCACGCATGGTTATTCAAGACTAGGATTTTTCTTTGGTATGCATGTTGATTGATTTGTCTATATTTGTAATGTTATTTCACATACTTAATTTGGTGCAACTATATTTTTAACACTAATGTGCTCTGTATATAATAACATCATAGGTCCTGTAAAAAAAGAATATCATGGATGTAAATGTTTTGGACCTTCTATAAAGGCTAGGTAGTCCAACCACCCACGAAATCCAGCGTATGATTTCTTGAAGTTATTCCTCCCAGAATACCACCCTTATAGAAGAGTTGCATATGATTTCAATGGTAAACTATAAAGAGCCTCGAGACCTAAAATAATGACACCAACATATTTGATTAGGGAATGTGACAAAGAGAAGGAGAATGGAATGGTATAATTTATTGATTCAAATGGGGAACATATGTTCAATGATCCTGAATTTTTTGACACCTATGTTGAGAAAATTTCCATTGGGATGAAACCCAAACCGGTAAAACCAACAACCTATTTAGAGTCACACCTATAATCTTATATTCATCATAAATTCAATGTTTACAATACAATATACATATAAGATCACGCAACATCCAAACCCCTAATCCATTGACCCATATTAGTAAACAACCCTAATTCCTTAACCCCACCACCTGAGGCTCCCATATCAGTGTATAGTATAGGGGACCAATCTTGCAAAGAATATAACACATGCACAACATTCACCCACTTGTTGTTTTCTTTGCATACAGGGGGTTGCAAGATTACATAGTCAACAATGTAGGGTAGAAATGCCCATAGATCATCTACACCAAGAAAAAATATCAGTGGTTACACATTTTTTTTATGAATTTGCAACATTCTTCAAAGTGTCCACCTTCATCAACAACACCTTCTTGTCTTGAATAATGTATCTGACAAAGTGATACTAAACATTAATATACTTTGTCTTTGAATGATAAGTCGGGTTCATCACTAGGATATTGCACTTTGATTGTCACAACCTATCCTTACAACTTGTTGTACCAACCAATGCCTGAACATAGTCTTTGTAACCATACTTCTTCCTTGCTTGCATGAGTGGCTTCCATGTATTCAACTTCTATAGTTGAGGGTGCCACTACAGAATGCCTTTTTCTCGTCCAATTGATCTCTTCTCCTGACTGGTTAAATACATACCCACTTATAGATATTCTACGATCTATATCTCCAGACCAGTTTGCATCCACAAAGACCGATATTTCCAACACTCTATCCAATCTTGTTCTTCCTTGGTAGCACAATACACAAATTGTAACAATCATGTGGAAAATGGGAAGGATCATTGTAAAACCCTCTTTACTATTTTCCAATGATCCTTCCCTAGTTTGGACATATACCTGCTGAAAACTCCCACTACATGTGTAATTTTTGGTCTATTACAGGACATTTCATATATCAAAATTCCAACCATACTTGCATATGGAACATGGGACATTTCATCTTCCTCTTCATGTGTCTTGGGACACTTATCCACATATAACTTTACACCTACATGAATAGGAACCTTGACCAGATTACATTCCTACATATTAAACCTCTGCAATATTGTCTCGACATTTTCCCTCTGATTTAACTAGAGTATCATGTTTTCCTTATATCTTTTAATTTCCATTCCCAAAATTAAATTTGCGGTGCCAAGATCCTTCATGTCAAATTTAGAGGACAAATGAGTTTTCACATCCTCGATAATCTCCTTATTATTTTATATGAGCAACATATCATCCACACACAAGACAAAATAAATAATATGATCACCAATTAATTTGAAATAGACACACTGATCCGCTTTGCTCCCTGTGAAGCCAAGCCCCAACATATAAGTATCAAATTTTTTATACCAAATCCTTGGTGATTTCTTTAACCCATGCAGGGAATTTTTCATCTTGTATACCAACTCCTTCTTTCCCTTCACAACAAAGCCTTCTCATTGCTTCATGTATATTTCTTCTTCTATATCCCCATGTATGAATGTTGTCTTTACATACATTTGTTCTATTTCAAAATCAAACGCAAGAACAATAGATAAAATAAATTTAATTTAAGTTAACTTGGCAACACGAGAAAAAATATCACCGAATTCAATTCCCTCTACGTGTGAATAACCTTTTTCTACTAACCGATCTTTGTATTTCTCCACTTTTCCTTCTATATTTAGCTTCTTCTTAAACACAAATTTGTCGCCAATGAGATTTCTTCTAGAGTTGGAAACTCCACTAGATCCCAAGCCTCATTCTTGTCTAAGGCTGTCGTTTCTTCAAACATGGCATTTTTCTAGAGTTTTCCATCCTATGAATCCACTCCCTCCCTAATAGTTGTAGGATCATCATCAGTAATAGACAAAGAAAAAATTGAAAGAAAATCAGGTGGAGTATAACTTTCCAGTTGCCTGATTTTCCAAATCGATATCGTCAATACTAGATTATGAGGATCTTCTTATTATGATTCGTGTTCTTCTGTAGAGTCTAATTCATCATCCTTAAACTCAAACTCTATTTTCTTTGGTTCTTCCTTCCTTGGTAGGACTTCATGTTTGATAATATCTATTATTTCTCTAAATACCACATCTTGGATATACACTACCATTTTAGTTTATGGGTTCCAAATCTTATATACTTTCAAACCATCTTCATACCCAATAAAGATACACCTTTCATCCTTTTCATCTATCTTACTCATGTTTTCCTTTGGGATGTGAACATAGGAATCACAACCAAATACCCTAAGATGTGTGAGAGAGGGTTTCTTACCAATCCATACCTCATGTAGAATCTTCTCACCTAGTGCTAATGATAGTGATCAATTGACTAGGTAACAAGCAGTACCCACTACCTCTGAACAAAATTCACGTCCTACCCCGACACCATTGATCATGCACCTTGATTTTTCTATTAGTGTCTTGTTCATCCTTTCCATAAATCCATTATGTTGAGGTGTATATGGATTAGTATTCTAACTTGATATACCACACTTATTATAGAATTCTTCGAATTTATTTATGTAGATATCTCCACCATTATCCATCCTCAACACGTTAACTCTTTTCTATGTTTGATTCTCCACAAGAGCCTTAAATATTTAAACCTATCAAAGAATTCAGATATCTTCCCAAGGAAATATATCCATGTATTCCTCTAGAATTCATCTATAAATGAGAGATAGTATATAGATTTTCCAAGTTATGGAACCGACACAGGTCCAAACACATCAATGTGCACCAAATGTAAAATTCTCTTTGCCCTCATTGCACTAGAGGGGAATATTATCTGATTTTTATTCACATATACACAATGTTCACAGAAATAAAAATCCAAACATCTATTAGAAATATCTTCAACCATACCTTTAACATGTAGTAGTCGAAATCCCTTCTCTCCGATATGCCCCAATCTTTTATGCCACAACATAGCCTTTTCTCCAAAGACTGTAATTGGTTTTTCTTCTTCGGCTCCAATCTCATGAATAATGGAACTATTACACCCATAACTAATAGTGATTCCCTATAGATTATATAGAGTTCCAATGTGAACTCCCTTCAACAACATCATTGCTCCTTGAACCATGCTACATATTTCTTTCTCAAACACTAATTTAACCCCTGCATCTTCCATTTTTCTTACAAAAATCAAATTTATGGCCAATCCTGGAATGTGCATAACACAAGGGAGTGTTATAATCCTTCCATACATGAGATTAAACTTGACATTTCCTCATCCTATTATTCTTGATTTAATGTCATCACCTAGGAAAACATCACCTCAATCATACCTTTCATATTCATAGAACCACTCCCTATGAGGATTCATATGAAAGGATGTGCCTGAGTCAATTAGTCATGCCTCATGATCCGCATGTGTTCTTGAAGAATCCAAGCACACATCCCCTCCTTATTCCTTGGAGGTTTTTTCTTTTGTAGAAGGAGCATATTCAAATCCCTTCCCTCTCTCAACACTTTTGGATATACATTGCTTTTTGTAGTGCCCTTGTTTTCCACATTTCTAGCATACTTTTACAAAATTTCCAGGAGATTCAATCTTACCTTAAATTTAGATATCCCACTTGAGGACTTAGATCTATTTCTTTCCTGAGAGTGTCCTCTTGAAAATATTGCATCTATGCTCTGTCCTTCCATGTTCTTCCACCTCATCTCCTCCAATAAACATGATGATACAACATCATTGAAAATTAAAGTAGTTGTATTAATACATATGGCCACAACCATACTATCCCATCAGTATGGTAAATAACAAAATAAATTGATACATTCGACTTCATTAGAAATCTTAATATCAATATATAATATCTGACTTACCATTGTATTGAATGCATTTAGATGCTCTGTCATTGAGTCTCCATCTTTCATCCTCAGTTTCTACAACTTTCTCCATAAGAAAAATTTGCTTATTAGGTACTTATATTGATACAAAGTACCTAATTTATCCCATAATGCATTGTTTTTAGATTCCCCCGACACATTCAATAAAACTGAATTTGAGAGACACAACTAGAGTGTGTTCTTCACCTTCGGATCCAACTTTGTCTAGTCTTCTGCTCATGTTCTTGTAGGTGAATTACCTGGATCCACAATGATACATTGATATTTTTCCACCAATAGATATTCCATCTTGAGCTTCCACAACTCAAAAAAATTCTCATTAAATTCCCCCATCTCTATTTTCGAACTGCTCAACATTTATTTTCACTTGGACGATTAATACCACATATCTCCCACTGTGATAAAGCTTCTCAAAAACCCGATCTAAGCCCCTGAACATAAATGCACCCCCCTAAAGACAAAAATTTCTTTAATACCAAATGCATATTTTTACCTTTTACAATTAATACTCCAAATAAATTCTTAATAAAAATAGAAAATATACAATGGCACACACACAAACACATTACACATAGATTTTTACCTTGGAAACACAAACTCGGAAAACCAACAACTTGTTTAGAGTTGCACCTCTAATATTCTATTCATCGTATCTTCATTATTTACAATAAAATATACATATACGATCCCACAACATGCAAACCCCTAATCCATTATCATGAATGAGTCAAAAAACTTAATTCCTTAAATGGAATTAAAAAACCATCGACGAAAACCATGTGCCGAAACAACGCCATTTTTGTTTTTGGGGGGGGGATGTTGTCCCCGAACCCCCTTACAAGGGGGGGCCCATAGGGCCCCCTTACTCCCCAAGGATCCCATATCAATGTATAGTACATGGGACCAATCTTGCAAATAATATAACACCTACCCAACATTTATATCCCATGCATATATTAAAAAACGTTTCATCTTCATTATGGAGGAACATATCATCGAATACAAGTGACACATTCACTGTTATGAGAGATATTATTACTTCAACTACTAAGAAGAGACATTGGACAAGAAAATAAACTAGAGGAAAGGTTGTTCTCTCTTGGTCATTTAAATAAGGTGATGTCCCATGGATTTTGAAGAAAGCTGATATTTCTATGGTGAAGGATATTATATTGGGTGTGAAGGAACCTTCTTTATATGGTTCGGCTCTATGAAATTGATTCAATATAGAAGGGAATTTGTCAGGGTTGAAATAACATGACCATATGAATCTTCTAAGGGTATGTATGTTGAATACATTATTCTTATTCTATATTGTTAGTAAAAATATGTTATGCACTCACAGTTTTATGGAAATCAATTATGTGTGTGTCTATTTTGTAGTGTCATTATCCTTTGTTCGTGCATGGTTGTGTGAACCATAAATTACCCTAGGACCTGTAACGTTCCATATCAAAATTATCTACATTTATATGTTGGATAACATCAAAGGATATTCATATGGATAACATTACACAATGGTGTTAAGAGATAGATGAGATTGTTTATATGTTTGAGAAGGAATTTCCCACACATTTTATGGACTCGAAAGTCCATCTTCTAATTCACTTTGTAATGAACCTCATAATCACCATAAAAAAATAAATTCTATGACAAAACTCCATTGTGTTTAAGCTCAGAGTATAAGAGAAGGTAAGATTTAATTCTTTCCATAATGACATTAAACAACAGTCTCATTATGAAAAAATTTGAATACTTAGGTGCATGTTTTCATGGCAAGTAGAACTAAAAACAAACATCACACTAAACATCAGTTCAACCAAATGAAAACCTTCCAATAGAACAAATTCTATACTTTTTACGCCCTATACACAGTGACTCATAAAGTTATCTGTTATATTTTATCCTACCTTTGTCTAGGATGAAAATTCTCCATCGATTCTACCAGTCCATTCCTTATCGTTTTAGAGAGTTGTTCATATAACCAATAATTCATGTTGTGCTCCTATATTTTTTTTTGAAATACAATGCTCAAATGGTTTTCGACGATTTTCCAATGTTGAACACACAAAAACAAAGGGGCCACGTTGTTTTCCAAAAATGCGAAAAAAAACCAGAAGAATGTGGCCTCAGTTCTTCGAGGTTTTGGGGTTTGAAATCCCATGACTTCAAAATCCCAAACTATCAAAAAAAAACATCTCTTGAATCGCGAAAGTGGGTCAGCATTTCGGGATTTCGCGAGTACAAAGCCAAACATCAACACACGACAACTTCCAAAATTACGAAAAGTGTCTAGCATTTTGGGATTTCGGAGTTCGGGATTTTGCGAGTACAAAGCCAAACATCAACACACGGCAACTTCCGAAATTGAAAAAAAGTGACCAGCATTTCGAGATTTCGGAGTTCGGGATTTCACAAGTACAAAGTCAAACATCAACACACGAGAACTCCCGAAATTGCGAAAAGTGACCAGCATTTTGGGATTTCAGTGTTCGGGATTTCGCGAGTAGAAAGTCAAACATCAACACATGGAAACTCCCAAAATTGCAAAAAGTGACCAGCATTTCGAGATTTCGGCGTTCGGGATTTCGCGAGTACAAAGCCAAACATCAACACATGACAACTTTCAAAATTGCAAAAGGTGACCAACATTTCGGGATTTCAGAGTTTGGGATTTCGTGAGTACAAGGTCAAACATCCACACACAACAACTCCCAAAATTGTGAAAAAGGTAAGTGGGTTCAACACTTCGGATTTTTCGAGGTTTGGGACTTCGCGAGTTCAAGTGCCCCAACATCTCATGTAACAAACCTTTGAAATGCAAAAAGAGAGAAGGTTGGACTAGCACTTCGGGGTTTCATTGTTCAGGACTTCGTGAGTTCAAGTGCCCCAAACCTCTTATGTAACAAACTTCTGAAATGCGAGAAGTGGAAAGGTTGGATTAGAAGATTGCAATATCTTCTGTTGAAAAACTAAGGTGAAAAATCAGTCAAAACGCAAAGGAAGAGAGTACTCTACTTCTACTGAAATTTTCACATTATTTCAAAATTCCATGATCTTTGTCCTTTACTAGTGTTCTTGATTTCGTTCCATGAGACAGTAGGTGTGGAAGGATTCAATATTCGTCAGAATTCAGAAAGTCCAAACTTATGAGTTTTAAACGTATAGACTCTATAAAAGGGTACACCAGGGTAACAATTTTCTATCAGGTAATTTCCAAATTTGTCATAGACCTAAACTATGAAAAGGGGTAGACCAATCTCAACAAAGAAAGCATAAAATCCTTTGACAGGCGTCGATCCTCATGATTGTTCAACATCTGAAAAAAGGGTTTCCATCTTTCTTTAACCTTCTGAATTTGTCATTCTATACACATCTAGTAGTTTGTTTGCATGTTGTTAGTGCATGTGAGAAATTCATATAAAACAGTGAAAGATGTATATGTAGGTAATTATATGAGTATCCCCATGATCCTTAAGGTTCTTTCTATTCCATATTTCTCTTCAATTCTTAAAGTAATAAACATGAAGTCTCTTTAAGGGGCAAGATTGTTCAGAAGTTTAACTCTAATGATGCATCTACCTGTTTCCTTTCGACACAAATTTACTCAATTCCGATTTGCTCAGTTTTAGATCTGTTTAATACTTCAGTCACAGAATTAAACCTATATATACATAGATTGGTCTTTTTCACACACACCAAGTATCCTATCATTTCGACTTCAGATTAAACCTAACCTGTAGATGGATCGACTTTCTTAAACTCAACTCGTATAAAAATAAATTTGCCTAGTACTTCCAGATTTCGGGAGGGACCACTCCAGAATTTAGACTGTGATTGTAAATTTAATACCATGATAGATATCATCCATTGAAACAATTATTTCAAATTTAGAACAATTAGATGCAAGATATCAGTTACACACAAAACATCCGAGAACAGAGAGGGAAAGGTTTACATTAACGCAATTAGATATAATCACTCAATAGATACCTGACATCAATCAAAAATAGCCATTCAAAATAGAGAGGGGTAGATCAACATATATGAATCCAATATATAGGAAGACAAAGGGAACAACCACGTTCCTCCCAACCGTAGAACAGGGCAGCCAAATCACTTGCCCAGTTCACCCCCTAGCCTGACCATGAATCCATGAGGGCGAACTTGGAGACTCCTCAGCAATATTCCAAAATTTTTCAGCAGTTATCCCCTTGCCTCACACTTTCTCGGTAGTGCTCATAACAACAAAAGGAATCAGAATCCTTTCCCAGCATACTTGGCAACGTCCTGCCTCCTCGCATATGCTATTTATCCATTTTTGCCCAGGTCTTTTTTCCCTCCTTTGGGGATTTTCGGAGCTTTTTCTTAATCCTTGATTTTCAAGGGCTGCCAGTGGCCAAATCCATGATTTTCCACTTGTAATAATCAGTCCAGAGGCAGTTCCAACATGTTCCCCACTCATGGAGTCATGGTTAGTTGATTTTAACATGGTTGTTCCATTTTTCCTCCTGCAATTAATATAAATATTCTGTTGTGATACAAGTGTCATAGTCAAATATTTAGTTGAGTCAGATCATATCTTTTCCCAATAGTCACAACAATTAATTACAATTATTAAATTCAAAATTCTGAATTGCCATAAATGGCAAAAATTTCCTAGATTTGAATTTGCCAAAAACGGAAATAAATTTCTAGCACATTTCAAAAGTAAAAAATATTTTGATTTTGGGGGATGTCACATCCTTTCCCCCTTCAGTAAAACACTGTCCTCAGTGTTTTTTCCTTTCCTGGAACAGGATTGGATGAGATTTCCTCAAATCTCCCTCCAATTCCCAAGTGGCCTCCTCAGGACTAAAGTGCTTCCATTGCACCTTTACCTAAGTGACGACTATGTTTCAAAGAGTTATTTCTCTTCAGTCCAGAATGCGTAGGGGTTCCACCTAGAACTCGCCTTTGGGTTCCACCTGCATCAAGTTCCAATCAATCATATGAGTAGGATCATGAATATACTTTTTCAATAAAGAAACATGAAATACATTATGAATTCTTAGATTAGCTGGAAGTGCAAGCTAATATGCTACGGGGCCAATTCGAGCTAGTATCTCGAAGGGCCCACAGAACCTGGGTGCCATATTGGCACAATTCCCCAACTTCAGTGAGCTTTTTTGAGCTTTGACCTTCAAATAAACATGGTCTCCCACTTGAAATTCCAAGTGTCTTATTTTCTTATCCGCATAGCTCTTCTGTCTATCCTATGCTTCTTTCAAGTTCTATTGTACCTTCCTTGCCATGTTCTCCATTTCTTGGAGCATCTCATGTCCAACCATGATTCTGTCAGCCGGGTTATCCCGGCTAATTGGAGTTGTACACTTTTTGTGGTACAGTATTTTGAAAGGGCTCAACTTAGCCAAAGTTTGGTACCCATTGTTATATGCAAATTCTACCAAGTGTAGGTGGTCTTCCCATTTGTTCGGTTTTGTTCTTACATACATGCGGAGCATATCTTCTATGATTTGGTTTGTCCTTTCAGTCTGTCCATCTGTTTGTGGATGATAACTTGTACTGAAATTCAAATTAGTATTTAGCCCTACAAACAATTCCTTCCAAAAAGCAGATGTGAATTTTACATCTCTATCTGAAATCACTATTTTAGGAAAACCATGCTGTCTAAAAATTTCTTTCATGAATATTTCAACAATATTAATAGATTTAAAAGTAGACTTTACAGGAATAAAGTGTGCGGAGTTACTGAGTTTATAGATTACAACCATGATTGCATCATTTTTTTTTTTAGTTTTAGGCAAACTTGTTATAAAGTCCAATGATATGGTCTCCCATTTCCATTCTGGTACTGGTAATGGCTGTAATAGGCTGGCTGGCCAGGACCTCCCCCATAGTCTATGCCTTAATACATCTGCCCCTAACCACTAGGCCGCGGGTACCACATGTTTTACACCACCCAGCCATGGAGGAGGAGGCGTGCGGACAGTATGACCTTGTAGAGAGCATGAAAACCAAGACAAAATTCTTCTTGGGCCTGAGAGTGCCAGAGTTGGATCGAGGTGTGGAGACAGTCATTTTTGGGTAATTTGACACCACAAATTTATTGGTGTTGTTTGTTTTTTGATTTGATCATTATTTGTGCAACTTGATCTTAGAATGAGGTATACTTATGTATTTTTCCAATTTATTTTGTTGAGTTAATAAAGAGCGTACCCATTTGAGAGTAGGACCTAGAGACGTTGTCCATCAGGGACAAACTCCATTATCAATTTTTTGTGTTCAAATCTGATGCTTAAGTCTCTTCATTTTTTAGTTTTCCCTTCTTTAATGGCGCACTTTAATTTATGCTCATTTAATGAAATTCTTTATAAGTCACGATGAAAAGATCCTAGATCATGTTGGTATCAGAGCAATCGTCTTTGACTTGAATTTTTTAGTGTGAATGCTAACTAGGGCCAAGCATAAGTAGGGTGAATGAACTCTTAAGACTTTCAATCCCAAAGTTGTTTGTGCATCCCGAAAGAAGAAAATGGAAGAAGAGGACAAGCGTGATGAAGAAGAAAAAAACATTCACATGGTGTTTTACCGCATGTCAGAAATGGTTGAACGAATGTATGGAGATTACGAGAAGAGGATGAAGAAGAAAGGGGAGAAAAATGAAGAACATGAAGATGATAATTCTTCGGTAAACCAAGGGGATGGAGTACATCCTCCTGAACCTCTGTCTTCACCTTCAAGTTCTAGTTATTCTTCCTTTGAGAATTCTCATTATTCTCATCATTCTATCCATAAAGCCTCTTTTAAGAAACCATTATTAAAGCTTGATGTAAAATTTTATTTACCTATGTTTAATGGAGATGCTAATCCTAAAAAGATAGATAATTGGATCCGATAGGTTGAAGTGTATTGTCATGTCCAACATATTGATCAAGAGGAAGTTAAAGTGAAACTAGATTCTCTTTGGTTGGAAGGCACCGCTTTCGTATGGTGGGAGAGCAAGCTTCAAGACAGAAGTAAGTGTGGTAATATTCTTTCCTCATGGTTGGAATTTAAATCAACAATAAGGAAGCAATTTTATCCATTAGGGTATTTACATAAAGCAATGATGGAATGGAAAACTTTAAGGAAAAGTAAAGTTCAAACTGTACAAAGTTTCACAGAAGAATTTAGGAAGAAAGATCTTGCATTGAAAATTCCTTTGGATTCTTATGAAGCTTTATTGAAGTATATTGGCACACTTCACAGTTATATTCATCATACTTTTCTCATATTTAACCCCACTAGTCTTGATGAAGTTTTTGTGCAAGCCACTCACCTTGAGAACTGGGGGAAACATGTTCAAGAAGATCCCAGGATGAAACCTTCCAATCTCCCACATAAGACTTTTAAGAAGTTTAAAAGGAAGGACAAGAATACCACCATAGTGACAAGAGAAAGAGGAAAAACATATTGAACTCATTGCAAGAAGAGCGATCATGATGAAGAACACTATTGGAAACTGCATCCAGAAAAGAAACTGAAGCAATTCAGTGGAAAGGGGAAGACAAAGACCGTTGCTACAATGCAACAAGATCTTGGTTCTGATTCAGGAGATGAAGGAAATATCACAGCGGTTGGATTACAAGGTAAGGATTCTCTTCATGCTAGTTCAAGTTCAAATAATGAATCTCATGTTGATGAATGAAAGAGGAATGAGTTATTTCATATAAGAGTTGTATCTAAATATACTAATATAGATACATTATTTGATCTAGGTTCCCAAGTAAAATTAATATCTAAAGCACTTGTCAATAAGATGGGTCTTCAAGTGAAATCACATCTGAATCCTTATGCTCTTGGTTGGGTATGTGATAAAGAAAAACTTAATGTCACCAAACAATGTAGGATCAGATTTTATATTTCTTCAAAGTTGATTGATGAAGTGGATTTGGATGTTGTACCACTTGATATATGTGGCATAGTGTTGGGAAGTCCTTATATTTATGATAGAAAAGCAATCTTCTTTAGTCATGAGATCAAATACCACCTAACTAAAGGGGGAGTGGAATATATTGTTAGATCTCATAGCATGAGGGTAAACACAACACTTGTTAGTGAAGGGAAAATGAAAAGACTCATAAACAGTAATAAGAGATATGTACTCATGGTCATCAGAGAGAAAGATGTTAGGACATCTGATGCTTTCTAAGGGTGTGATCCATCTCATAAAACAGAATTAATTGATATTATTTCTATGTATGATGATATTTTTCAGGAACCAGATGGATTACCTCCTAAGAGGGAAATCCAACATGAGATACATATTCAGCAGGATTCTCCTCTTCCTAATGTAGGCATGTATAGGGTGTCAATTGTGAAGATGAAAGAGATCAAGGAGTAGGTATAGGTCTTATTGGATCAAGGGGTCATCAGGCCCAGTTCATCTCCTTGTGGTTCTCCGATCGTGATGGTGCCAGAGAAGGATGGCACATGGTGAATTTGTGTCGATTACTGGGATTTAAATAAAATCATAGTAAAAAATTGATACCCTCTTCCTCGTATAGATGATTTACTTGATCAATTGAAGAATGTTTCTTATTTCACTAAGTTGGATTTGCATAGTGGATATAATCAAATCAGGGTTGTTGAATATGATGCATGGAAAACTACCTTTAAAACCAAATAAGGATTGTTTGAGTGGTTAGTTATGTTTCTTGGGATTTGTAATGCTCCGACAACTTTCATGTGTGTGAAGAATGATGTATTCATGCCTTTCCTAGATGACTTTATGATTGTGTATTTAGACGACATTATTATTTTTAATAGGACTTGGGATGAACATGTGAGGCATGTAAAGCAAGTATTGGATACTTTAGAAAGGGAAAAGTTGTACGGTAAATTTTTGAAATGTGAATTTGGCAAGATTGCACTTGTGTACTTAGGTCATATTGTAGGAGGAGGACAATTGAAAATTGATCCTTCCAAAATTGATGTAATTGTAAATTGGTCTAAGACAAAAAGTGTAACCGAAGTCTGAAGCTTCTTAGGTGTAGCCCAATATTGGAGGAGATTCATTCCCAACTTCTCCTTTATAGAAGATTCTTTGCATGCCTTAACCAATGTGAAGAACACTTTTCAGTGGGAAGGAAAGAAACAAAAATATTTCAACATTCTGAAGGAGAAGATCAGTACCTCACCAGTATCTTCAACAACCTTTTGAGATCGAGATATATGCCAACGAATACATAATGGGTGCAATATTGATGCAATATCATAATCCTATTTGTTACCACTCTAAAAATGTTAACCAAGATGTTGTTAACTATCCTACATATGATAAAGAGTTCTATACATTAGTTTAGAGTGTAAATAAATGGAAGAACTACTTGTTAGGGAAGGAAACAATCATACATACAAATCATAAACCCTTACAGTATCTCCAAGAACAGACCAAATTGCAACAATATCAACACTATAGAGGGATGGGTTTTCTACAACAATTTCATTTGGTAATCAAGTACAAAAAGGGTACAATTAACAAGGTAGTTGATATGATTTCTAGACCTCTTATTGCTACTTCTATTATTTTGAAGAATACTTCCTTATCTCATGATATATATGTAGAACAATATTCCATCGATGAAGATTTTAAAGAAGTATATGAGAATCTAACCCTTGGTGCATAGGTAGAGAACTATTGTCTGCAAGGAAAAGCACTCTACCATCTTGGAAAGCTATGTATTTATTTAAGTGAACGAGTCCATGTGATATGAGAAGCTCATACTTCTCTTGTGTCTGGGCATTTTGGGGTAAGAAAAACTATAGATCATCTGCATAGGTTTTGTTACTGGCCTCAAAAGAAAGAAATTGTAACTAAATATGTAAAGGTGTGTGTGATGTGTTCTACTTTTAATCCCACTAATAGAAAAATGGGGATATACTCACCACTTCCTATTCCATCCCATCCATGGGAAAGTATCTCCATGGATTTTGTAGGTGGTTTACCAATGACCAAATGGGGTCATGATTATTTGTATGTTGTACTGGGTAGATTCAACAAGATTTGTTATATCTTGATTCCATGTAAAAAGTAGATCATTGTTGAGTATACTGCTAATATCTTCTTTCAGTTTATTTGGGTTCCCTTTGGATTACCCGCATCCATTTTCTTGGATCGAGATACTCGATTCCTTGGGGAATTTTGGACTAGATTGTGCAGGATGATGAACACCAAATTGAAGAGGAGCACTGCTTTCCATCCACAGACCGACGGACAGACAGAGGTGGTAAACCAAAAAGTGGTACTTTTTCTTAGAGGCTACTGCAATAAGCATGCCATGTTATGGGATGAATAGACAATCTATGTACAACATGCATACAACCGAGATTTAGATTCATCCACTCAAAGTTGACCTTTTGAGACATGTTTTGGGTACCTACCAATGGTTCCTTTAGACATGATGTATGAGAGATATGTCGATGTGAATGAAGAATGAACAAAGGATAGAGCCTGCAAGTTCATCCAGAGGATCCAACAAATACACCAGGAAGTCAAGGAACAGTTGGAGAAAATTCAAGCACAATATAAATCTCGACATGACAAGCACATGGTTGATCATCAGTTCCAGGTTGGAGATTGGTTATGGCTTCACATCAATAAGGAGAGATTGAAGGGTGAAGGAAAGAAACTCAAGCCCATTTGTTATGAACCCTTCACCATCTTGGATAAAAGTGGTACCAATGATTTTTGTTTGGATCTTCCACCTTACATGCAAATTTAATTAGTTGTGAATGTTGAGAACTTGAAACTTTTTGAGCCTCCCATGATCATGGATCAAGATGAGGAAGTTTCAATACCTTCAGTTGATGAGTTTACATCTAATTACTTTTATGAGTTATAGGAAGATATCATCCTGGACAGGAGGACGAGGACCTCACGCAGGGGTAATGTTGATTATATTTGAGTAGGCTTAAAACGCACACATTCGAGAAATGCAAAGTGGATAGAGAAGGACAAGGTGACGAGACTCTTCCCTCACTTATCTTCTGATTTATGAAATCTTTTGGTGGTCTAAAAAGATCTCAATAGGAAGTAGTGATCCAAAAAACATCCACAAAAGGATAAAAACAACTCATAACTCACAGAGGCAACTCATAACGCTTAGAATGGCTCCAGTAGATAGAGAAAGGGAAAAAATTCAAACTTCCCAAAAATCAATGAAAATTGCATGATCATGAAGAGCGTGTCACAATATTTCTAATGGTGCAAATGGCTCATCAAACTAAGTTACGTATTGAAAGATATTTGCGGTCAAAGTTTGGTCAACCTAGCTCAGTCAGAAGGGGATGAGTCATCATGCGTACAGATGATGTTAGCGTCCATACAATACACATGGTGGAGTAGGGAAGTGACATCTGGAATGGTAACATAACATGATGTCAACATGATGACATGGAAGCACTAGAGGTTGCCATGTGTCACCCAGTTTTTGGCGTTTTGGACCGATACGTGGACCAATCGGATCATGCCATATGGTAGTCCATACGAATGACGCTACATGCTGATGTAGCACACTGATGTGGCATGGTGAATTGGTAGGGGACAGCATGGCCCAATGAGAGGTTTCCACATGGCCCAATCAGGGGTTGCCACGTGGTAGGCAAGAAATGCATAAGGACAAAACCGTGAACAAAATTTAAAACAAAATAGTTTGCGGGTCCGCCAAATATAGCAGACCACGCCAACTATAGCCATAATTTCATATCATTGGTAAGGTTCTAGAGTCACCGCTAGAATAGCGTAGCAGGAAAAACACATATATATATCCAATATAACAATACCAAACCAAAAGGAGGGTCCACAGGGCTTGACCCCGGGACCTCCGCCATAGTCTATGCCTTAATACATCCACCCCTAACCACTAGGTCACGGGTACCACATGTTTTACAACTCCTAGTTTTATTATTAAAATATGAATCCTCCCAGCCACGGAGGAGGATGCACGCAGACCGTACGACCTTCTAGACATGATTTTCAATGCATAGTACAATCATCATTGTAGGTTGGAGAGGGCACAAAAAAAGAGACAAAATTCTTCTTAGGATTGAGAGTGGCAGATTTGGATCGAGGTGTGGAGATAGACATTTTTGGGTAACTCAATGCCACGAATTCGGTGGTGTTGTCTGTTTTCTAATCTGAGCATTATTTATGCAGCTTGAACTCAGAATGAGGTATACTTACGGATTTTTCCAAATTCTTTTGTTGAGTTAATGAAAGAGCCTACCCATTTGAGAGAAGGGCCCAGTGACATAGTCCATTAGGGACAAACTCCATTATCAAGTTTTTGTGATCAGATCTGATGCTTATGTCTCTTCATTTTTTACTTTTCCCTTATTTAATGGTGCAATTTAATTTATGCTCATTTAATGCAATTCTTTATAAGTCAGGATGAAAAGATCCTGGATCATCATGATTGGGTCCTTGATTCGCAAGCCACGATGTGCCTTAGGTGTTCTTACAATTGATCAACTGGCTAAGTGAAATTTCTTAGTTTTGTTTTTCCTCCTTGTCATAAGAACTTTTAGATATTTTGAGCTATCTTCTTCTTTATATACACAGGAGCTAGTAAAGTTGAGTATTGAAAGACTAATAGAGTGGACAATATAGATTTAATGAGAACTAGCTGCCCTACATGGTTGAATCAATGGGAACTTCGTTGTGCAAATTTAGATTTGAATTTTATTATAACCTACTTCAACATGTAAGTGTAAGAAGAACACAAATAGATAAGCATAACTGCATATTTAAAAGAGAACCAAAAATCGTTAAAAGGAAATTGAAAAGTATTAGAGAGGAGAACATGAAGAGTTTGCCTCACATTTTTTTAGGCCATTTGTCACAATTTCAGTTCATGAATGTCCATGCACTGACCTTCCTAACGCTCGGGTGGTGGAGATATAAGGTTCATCCAATGTGTGTAACAAAACCCCAAAGTAACGACATATAAATACTCGACTAGGGCCAAGGAAAGTCTCACCTGAGATGTAGAAAGGATCACAAAGACCATAAGGTATTATGTTGACGATGAAGGATTAAACATACTAAAAACTACTGCAAATGACATCCATATAACTGAGATATGATACCTCATTAAGGAATAAGAATGAATATAATACACATCCACATTCGAATCATTCATAATAGACATAGAATATATTCGAACTTGTTGATTAATTGGGTTGGTTTTCATCCATGTCAACCCTTCAAGAAAGTCCGGTAGAAAATTCTCGTAGCACAAAGGTTTGGGTAATGGAAACAAGTTTGTTTGATGGATAATGGTATGAGTTTTGACATATTTTCATGCAATACTATTCTAGATGGATAGTACATGTCATGCCATTTCTATTGGTATGTGGAACATCAAATAACTCCTCACGGTTAGAGAGTTATGGCCATGTGAAGATGGAAAGCCCTCGTGAGTCATCTAGAAGCCCCAAAAGGTCAAAGTAGTCAAAGTGGTTGCAAAGATGAATTTATTTAAATAATAAAGTGAAGTGATGAGTGTATTATAAGTCAAAGTGGATACAAAAGAAATTATTTAAATAATAATGTTAATGGAGAAATTAGTAAGTGGACAAGTGGTTATAAATGGGTTAACCCTAAAATAGGGAAAGTGGTTTAAGATGGTTAGAAGGTAACCCCTTGAGGAAGATACATAAAAGTATAAATAAGAGGAAAGGGTCTCTCATTTTAATTACACTTGAGCATATTGAATATCTACAGGTGACTGAGGTAACCAAAGGATATCTAAGCCGAATTTCAGAGGGAAGGTGAAGTAAAGAAGGCTGAAATTCAAGGGAGGATAAAAATTTTTGATGATGCTTTCTAAGGTATGTTATTTACAGGTCATCTCACCATTTTCGCAATAAAGTTTTTGCTAGAATGATTCAGACCATGAAATTGGGAGGCCATTGAGGCAACATATCCAAGTAGTTGTGATACAAATTTCAATCTATGGGCCGTTGTAGTTTTTGACTTACACTCCATGGAAAATAGGGTTTGTGGCTAGTCCTGAAACTAGTCTAAAACATGTGTTTCAGGTAAAACACTAATAAATGATTCATAATATATCCAAATTCGGTAAGAAAAAATGTATTGGTTAGAATACATTATTTATTATTCTTTTTACCATTTTCATATCCATACAACAAATATTCCATGCGGGGCACGCTTTATAAGTTCGCTCTCCAGAATAAGCTAGAATTCAACAAGGTATGCCATTTTTGCTATAACTCATTTTCTGAGAGGTTCCAAGTAGTGAAACCTGGAGGAATTGAATAAAATACACTAAATAACATTGTGTTTTATTTTCATATCTTTATTCATTACAGGTACATAGTTATGATTATTTCAAGTTAGGGTTGTTGACTAACCTAAAATTAGTCATGCGAGACTAATGTAAAGTTTGATGAAAATGCTAGTCTCTTGTTGTTAAAGTTAAGGAAGGTTTGCAGGTATGTGATCATATACACAAGGTCTATTATAGAGCTACAAATCATATTTGAATGATGAAATTGATGAGGGAGTTTGGTTGAGGTACATGTTGGGTACATGGTTGAGACAAGTAGTTGATGAGTTGACACATACATGAGTTGTATAGTTGATGATGTTGGTACATCTTGATGAGTCATAGTTTATGTGTATTTGATGAATTATTCATACATATTTGGTGCATGGTTGATGAGCTCGTTGATGGTACAGGTTGAGATACAGATTGGTGCATGGTTGATGCACTTCTTTATCGTACAAGTTGATTATAGGTTATTGTGACATGTTATTTGTACAAGTTTGATGCATGGTTGATTCATTTGTTTATGGTACAAGTTGAGGTATAGGTTGATGTATGGTACATGTTGGCACAAGTTATTGGTATAGGTTGTTATAGGTCGATTATGTTATCACTCTATAAATTTTGTCTGGATGATAGACAAACAATAGAGGTAACTGTTTCAACTTGCTTTAGAGTTGGGCACTAGCTTACTCAGATCAAAGAGGGATCTCTCATGTCACTTGATATTTATTTGGAAATCGATGGCTAGATTTGGTTTGTTTTGGAGGGTTTTATAAAGTTGTTGGCAAGGAAGGGGAGGGACACTTAAGGCTATGCAGTCAAAATTATGAAAGTGAATGAAAATAATGACTGGCCAGTAGAACTCTCCATACGATAAAGGATAAATGAGGCAATGAATCTAAGTTGTAAATTGTATATATGAAGGGTGTAAGAGGAAAGATAAAACAAATAACTGCATCAAAGCATTACTGAAATGAATTCTGAATTAGCTAGGAAGAAAATTACACAGTTTAAATTGCTTAAACCAAGACCATGTCAAGATGATTTCTGGGCCTTTAACTGTCCAATTTAAACAGAAGAAAATGAATATGGAATTAAAGAACATGGGAAACACATACAATGAGAGAAGACAAAACTCATTTCATCACCATTAGAATCTTTTCATAGAGACTTCAAAGATTCTCCATGTGTTCAATTCAACTCCAGAAAATTACAATGGAGTTCAGAACAACCAGAATTTGTGCCCTTGCACTTCTGCCCACCATTAATACATTGGTAACTATTAATACTTATACAATTCGAATTCCTTTAGTTAGAAATTGATTACAATAGCTGAACTGAAACGTTTCAGCTTCTAAAACTTAGTACAATGATTAGAAATGACAGTTTTCATAAAAATGTTTCATGATCCAACTGTCAATTCCTCTGACGCTTCAGATCCTTCCTTTGCCACATTCTCTTTAAAATGTCACTTATACTCTTTCAAATCTAATTCCATTTATCCATGTTCTCATTAAATATTTGTGAATAATAAATTTGAATAAAAATAATTTCCAATTTTTTTTATCTTGTAGAATTAAATTTCCATAATTTAATTCATGCCCGTGGTTTTTTAAAACCATTTATTTATTTCTTCCCATGGTTTTGAAAACCATGTCTTGTTTTCCCAATTTACCATTTCACTATGAAAAACATTTACGACGTCTTGTTTTTATCCAATTTATTGTTTCACTATGAAAACCATTGACTGGTTTGTTTCCCATGGTTTTGAAAACTATGTCTTGGTTACCATCTTTGGTAAAATACTTTTAATCTTCTTTTGTTACTTCTGTAAAACCTTTCGATAAAAAATTATCCAAGTCTTCATTTCACGTGCATATTCCCATTTAATTATTTTCCATGGAAATAAACATTAATCTCTTTAATTTGTAAAATTTGAATTTTACCTTTGTAAAACAATTTCACCATGAGGAAAAATTTCATTTATTGGAAATTCCATAATTTTTATTGAAATTCACTCCTAGAAATGTGCCTCACATAAACCATATGATAAATGGTTTCATTTATTATATCGGGCTTGGGATGGAGTGGTTTACTCCACACCACTTTTACCCCCGATATTCACCACGTAAGGACACATCTCCCCGACCAAAAACCATTGGTTTACATATTAGCCAACCTTCACATAATTAACCTTCGCGCTAATTCTTTGCCCGATATGTATGTGCGCCCTCCATCCATCCATTGCCTTTTACACGTTACAAATTGAGATTTGTGCCCATGATTTGACATGATGCCATAAATTAAATATTGGATCAAATATAAATATAAATATAAAAATATAAAAATATTTATATCAATAATAATAAACCCTTTTTTATATTTTCCAAGGACTTTGGGCATATGAGTCTTATCACATGAATTTTTGGATAGGATAAGGGTGCTTAAGCTTAATAAAAGGAATATTTGTAATTTTCAACAAGAATATGATAATAAGGGGTAAAAATGAATGAAGTGATGGAACTGAGGGGTTTAAATAAGCATTAAGGCTAGATATAGGTTTGGGATATTTGACAATTTTTTACTCATGGAAGACATGACTATTTTGTATGATCATTTGAGTGAAGGATTTAGGTGATGGGAGCTTGATGGAGTTGGTTAAAAGGTTTTTAAAATCTGAGTGGAAAGATAGCACAAGGACAAAATGCTTTGGAAAAATTAATGCAAATTAGCATGTGATAACATTGGCTCCAAATGGGGATGTTATCCTCCCAGTGAGGTAGAAAATAGCTCGTATACTCGGTGCCTGATCCATTGAGCTACTCCCAAAACATGTGTGTGAACCCTTCTCCGACCTCTCACCAATGTCTGTTGAAAACCAAATTCTGCACACTGCTCTCAACTTAATACTAAACACTGAATACACGGCTAAAATATGACTGTACACACTACTAGAAATCCAAACTGAAAAATGCTTGACCATCAAGATTATTTGCATACTCCTTTCTACCCTAAAAATGTTGAGCTGAATACTCAATCAAGTGAGGCTAAAGTTCCAATGCAGCCAATCAAGCAATTGGCTTCCCGATTTTCCTCTGCTCACATTTTTGTTAAGAAGGTAGACAAATGTAAAAGATGGCAGCTGGAAACAAAAATTGAATCCAAAATATGAGCTTATGAATGAAAACAATTCCTCCTTCACTGATGACTGTAATAGGATGTCCACAGGATCTTGAAAACCATGAAAAATCATTTCTTCTCTATGAACAAAAACAGGAAGACAAGCCTCATTCATAAGTGTTTGTTGTTTTTGCTCTATTTCTTCTGTTCCGAGAAAAATATTCATACATTCTTGAACATATTCAAATATGACATCCATTTTATGTGCATCAAGGCTATCTTCTTGTTCATCAAACAATTTTGATTTGGCTTTTATAAACTTCTGGAAATTTTCTTGAGGACTGTCATTTTGACTTTCAAATTAATGAAGGGCAATAAGTTCTTGTTCATAATATCATTGCAAATGTGAAAATCTAACATCATCAACCATTTCATAGTCTAGAGTTCCCATGGATGCATTTTCAAAACCATGATTTTCAAATGAATCAAATAAAACAACTTCCTCTTCATTATCTTTTTGTATTTCTGATTGAAAAGTGGCATACACTGTTTTGTTGCTTTCCTAAAATTGTTTTTCATTTGTTTTCTCACTTCTTGAAATCTCCATAGATACAGTTTCAGAGCCCTCATCCATTTCTAAGCCACTTATAATTTGTACAACCAAATCATTCACAGGGGAAGAAATAAAACTTTGAAACACTTTGTCTTGCTGGAAATCTTGTTGAATATCTTCAACAAGTTTAGGAGAAGGAAAATGACTTTTAGCAACAATTTCTTAATCAACTTCATCTTCAACCAAAAGAGGGGCTACTATTTGTTGTTGGGATGAATATTCATAAAAGGATTATATGATTTCATCATTCATACACTCTTCATCACCAAAAACATTTTCAAGGTGCTTCATCAAATGTTCACAAAATTCACAACAATCTTCAAACACCAGGAATGAATGATTATATTTTCCATAATGCTTAAAGAATGTTATATGGAAATCTTTAAGAGAGTATAAGATGCCTGGTTTTAAACCTTCATACCATAATCTTTCTTTCCCCTCTAGAGTAGCCATAAAAAATTTCATCAAACAATACACATGAAATTCAATCCCCATCTTACATATGTGCATGTGAAATCTAATCAAGTGCAAGGCAACATCATTTTCTTTCCCATCTTCGAATTTAGGCAAATATTTTTTCCAATCTATGTGAGGAATATGATTTGGAAATCCAAGAATATGAGAGTGATTCATTGAAGTATACCTTGCAGATATTGAGTTCATCTTGAAGCAGTGGATACATCAAAAAAATCTTTAGGCTATTGAGTCTTTGGACAGTGGAGTCACCAATGAAAATTTAAGTTTCTAGATTCTTCTACCAGTGGAATCACCTTCAAATTTATTTTTTGATGTGTGGATTTGACAGAGTAGGAATACAACCAATATGTTCCTAAGTGCATGCTACTCTCAGACCTTATAACTCAACCATGTCATTCTTTCCCAGGGAAAAATTTTCAATTTCGTCCCTGGAAGCGACGCCATAATGTTAGCACTCCGTAAATTTTGTCTGGCTAATAGACAAACGACAGAGGTAACTGTTTAAACCTTCTTCAGATTTGGACACTATCCTACTCAACTCAGAGAGGGATATCTCATGTCACTTGATATTTCTTTGGCAATCAATGACTATATTTGGTTTGTTTTGGGTTTTTTTATAAAGTTGTTGGCAAGGAAGGGGAGGGACACTTAGGGCTATGGAGTTGAAATTCTTAAAGTGAATGAAAACAATGAATGGCTGGTAGAACTCTCTAGAGGATAAAGGATAAATGAGGAAATGAATCTGATTTGTAAATTGTATATAAGCATGGTGTAAGAGGAAAGAGAAAACAAATAACTGCATCAGAGCATTACTGAAATGAATTCTAAATTAGCTAGGAAGAAAATTACATAGTTTAAATTGCTTAAGCTGAGAGCATCACAAGATTAATTATGGGCCTTTAACTCTCCAATTTAAACATAAGAAAATGCATATGGAATTAATTAACACAGGAAATACATACAATGAGAGAAGACAAAACTCATATCACCACCATTAGAATCTTTTCATAGAGACTTCAAAGCTTCTGCATATCTATTCAATTCAACTCTAGAAAATTACAATGGAGTTAAGAACAACCAGAATTTGTGCCCTTGCACTTATGCCCACCATTAATACAATGGGAACTCCTAATACTTATACAATTCAAGTTCCTTTAGTTAGAAACAAATTAAAATAGCCGAACTGAAACATTTCGGCTTCTAAAACTCAGTACAATGATTACAAATGACCATTTTCAGAAAAAATGTTTCATGATCCAACTATCGATTCCTATGACGCTTCAACTCCTTTCTTTTCCATATTCTCTTTAAAATGTCACTTTTACTCTTTCAAATCTAACTCCATTTATCCATATTCTCATTAAATATTTGGGAAAAATATATTTGAATAAAAATAATTTCCAAATATTTTTTTTATCCTATAGAATTAAATTTCCATAATTTAATTCATGCCTGTGGTTTTTTAAAACCATGTATTGCTTTCTTCCCATGGTTTTGAAAACCATGTCTTGTTTTCCCAATTTACCATTTCACTGTGAAAAACATTTACTGTGTCTTGTTTTTTCCAATTTACCATTTCACTGTGAAAACCATTGACTGGTTTGTTTCCCATGGTTTTGAAAACCATGTCTTGGTTACCATCTTTGGTAAAATACTTTTAATCTTCTTCTGTTACTTATGTAAAACCTTTGGATAAAAAATTATCCAAGTATTCCTTTCACCTGCATGTTCCCATTGAATTCTTTTCCATGGAAATAAACATTAATCTCTTTAATTTGTAAAATTTAAATTTTACCTCTGTAAAACAATTTCACCCTAAGGAAGAATTTTGTTTATTGGAAATTCCATAATTTTTATTGAAATTCACTCCTGGAAAATATGCCGTACATAAACCATATGATAAATGGTTGCATTTATTATATCAGGCTTGGGTTGGAGTGGTTTACTCCACACCACTTTTACCCCCGATATTCACCATGTAAAGACACGTCTCCCCGACCAAAAACCATCGGTTTACATATCATCCTGCCTTCACATAATTAACCTACGCACTAATTATGTGTCTGATATGTATGTACGCCTTCTATCTACCCTTTGACATTTACACATTATAAATTGATATTTGTGCCCAAGACTTGACGTGATGCCATAAATTAAATATTGGATCAAATATTAATATAAATATCTTAATATAAAAATATTTATATTAATAATAATAAACCATTTTTCTATTTTCTAAGGACTTTTGGAATATGAGGCTTATCACATGACTTTGTGGATAGGATAAGGGTTCTTAATCTTAATCAAATGAATATTTGCAATTTTCAATGGGAATATTATAATAAGGGGTAAAAATGAATGAAGTGATGTAACTGAGGGACTTAAATAAGTATTAAGGCTAGATATAGGTTTTGGATATTTGCCAATTTTTCACTCATGGAGGACATGACTATTTTGGATGATCAATTGAGTTAAGGATTTAGGTGATGGGAGCTTGACAGAGATGGTGAAAAGGTTTTTAAAATCTAAGTGGAAAGATAGCACAAGGACACTATGCTTTGGAAAAATTAATGCAAATTAGCATGTGAGAACAGATTACAAATTGATTGGTATAGGTTTACAATAACTTATATATCACATTGATAGTGTGACAATGGTTCCATTATTCTACTTATACATCAGGGCGGTTGGACAGGGTAAGGATAAGTGGTTGTATCCACCTTCTGGTTGTAGCTGAATAACATAGGGGGTTGTAGCCTCCTTCTGGTTATATCAAGAGAATTGGGGAGTTGGAGCCTCCCTCAGGTTGTAGCCTGAGAAACTAGGGGCTTGTGGCCTCCTTATGGTTGTATCTAGAGAATTGGGGAGATAGAGATTCATTCAGGTTGTAGCCTGAGAAATTAGGGGGTTGGAGCGTCCTTCCAATTGTAGCTGGAAAACAAAGGAAGTTGGTGCTTCCAATGAATGTAATTCTTAAAAACATATAAGAAAAAACATTATGTGGTTTTTTTTCGCTTTGGGTTTCCACGTAAAAACATGGGTGTACTGTGTATGTGTATGATTGTTCATTTGTTCATTGTTTATTTACTCTACAACTATTGGATGATAATGCTACATTGATATAACACTTGCATTTTTTGGTTAAAACAAATTATTTCTCTATTATTGATTCACCCCCTCGTTAGTAATCCAACAATTGGTATCAGAGTCAGTTCCTTCAAGAATAAGTTTAACCACTGAAAGGTAGATCATGGAGAGAAACATTATGTCTAAACTTGGAATACCACAGTTTGATGGACATATGTATGCATTTTGGAGAAGAAGGATGAAAACATATATACATGCACAGGGATTTGAATTTTGGCAATATATAGTAGATGGATACAAAGAACCAACAATTCTGCCAACAAGGGAAAGAGAAATAAAACTCGGTCAAAATAATTCCAAAGCCACAAATGCACTTATGAATGTTCTTGGTGAATCGGTATACACCAAATTTATGCATTGTGAATCTGTTAAAAATATTTGGGACAAACTTCAAAATATTTATAAAGGATATTAAAAACTCAAAGAAGCAAAGCTTCAAACTTACACAGGTCAGTTTGAACAACTAAAGATGAAGGAAGATGAGAATATTGCATATTACTTCTTACGAGTCGGTGAAATAGTAGATGAAATCATAGGATTGGGATAAAAAATTAAAGAATCTGTAATTGTTCAAAATGTACTAAGATCTCTTCCTATGAGATTTGATCCTAAGATATAAACACTAGAAGAAAGAGAAGATCTAGACTCAATATGCATGGATGAACTACATGGAATATTCAAAATATGAAATGAGAATTGAACATGAAAATCCATATATAAAATAAGCATCTTTCAAAGCATCCAAAAGGTCAAGGCAAAAGGGAAAGAAAAAAGAAAAAAAACATAGCAACAATAGTGACATATCAGAAGATGATGAAGAAATGGCCAATTTTGTCAAGAGATTGAACAAGGGAACCAACGACATATATAAAGGTAAGCTTCCATTGATTTGTTTTAATTTTGATGGTATTGGTCATTTTTATAACAAATGTCCTCATAAGAAAAATAAGGGGAATGATGAAGATTACTCAAATAGAAAACAAACATATAAAGAAAAAGGAACCACAAAGAAATTTTTCAAGAAAAGCTTATGCACCAAAGAAGACATATACTCATCATATGAAGATGAAGTCAGTGATAGTGAGACAAAAAGAGTTATATTCATGGATGTAGAAGACTCTCATAAAGAATAAATCGAAGAAGAATATGAAGAGGCAAAAGTTGACTACCAAGAAGAATTATTGACTGCCATAGAAGTTATAAGAAGAGAAAAGATGAAAAACAAGAAGCTATAAGAAGAACTGGACAAGAAGTAAGACACTCAAGAACTAGATCAGATCATCATGGGATTGAAGGTTTAAATACAAGAATGTAAAAGAATTGAAGAAGCACTCAAACAACAATTAGAAGAAAGAGACTTGATCATTGGAAATTTGGAAGAAGAGATGGTCACATTGAGAAAGGATCTTCAAAAGAAAAATATGTAGAACAACTCAAAAGTTTTGGATGACATTAACAGCAGTCAAAGGCCTAATCATGACAAGTCCGGACTTGGATACAATCAGACAGAAAAGGGATCAAAATCCAAAGAAGCATAAAATGAAACATATCGAAAAGGTTATGCATAAACAATCAAAGGGGATAGGAAGAACTACAAGGAAGGTTACATAGACACTCCGCCACCAAGAAGATTTATATTTCAAAATCAATGATTGATAGAAACAAATAGGCCTCCAGAAGGAGAAGGATTCATAAGATTAAATCCTTTCATAATATCTTCAACTACTAGGTATCAAACAATGTTTTTGGGTTTATGTTATGCATGCAATAATTTTGGACATAAAGTTGTACATTGCAGAGCTAATAGCAGGAACATAAATGGTTATCCAAGAAGGCATAGTGAAACATAGAGAAGAAGCTACAAGAAGTTTGAATCATTGAGCACTAAAGTGGAATGCTACAAGTGAAATAACTTTGGACACATGGCCAAAGATTGTAGAATGGAAATCCCTCCTAGAGAACCATAACAGAAAAACAACAATCACAAACATGAGCCTCAATAGAGAGAATCGATAAGAAATAAGAATCAATATAGCAATGAAGAATGCACACATGATCTACAAGATAAGAAGAAGAAGTGTGGTTGGTATGTTGACAATGGCTATTCAAAACATGAAGAACATGTGAAAAAAGACAAGGTCCTAGAGATTGCAAGATTGGAAATAAAACGAGATGAAGAAAATTCTATAGAGAAAAGGAAAGATGTCAGATACAGAAAGATTTGGAAAATAATTGAAACAAAAGAAGGACAAGTAAATAAGGAACAATTTCAAGAGATTGTACTTTCAGGAATTGTAGTGAAATATGAATCCATAGACAGAAAGAAAGAAGTCAAAGATCAAAGAGATGATGAATCTACTAATGAAGATGATGATGAATCTACTAATGAAGATATTCTGAAAGGATTTAATCTTATGAATCCTTCTCCTTAGATTTATCACTTATTGCCTACACAGAAGTAGATTGGGCAGGTTGCAATTGATGGCCAACGAAGCAGTAGTGGAGAAACGTTCTTCTTGGGTGAGTATTTAGTATCTTGGATAAGAAAGAAACAATCATCAATATATTTATCTACAACCGAAGCAGAGTATATTGCAGCAGCAAGATATTGTACTCAGATTCTATGGATGAAACAAACGTTGATAGATATATAGGTTGAGTATGATGATCCCATTCCAATCTATTTTGATAATAAAAGAACCATTGGTATATCAAAGAACCCGGTAATACACTCCAAGAAGAAGAACATTCCAATAAAGTATCACTTTCTACGGGAACAGATTGCAGAGAAGAACATCAGAGTTGAATATGTGGGAACAAAAGAACAAGTCGCAGACATCTTTACAAAACCGGTTCCAAGGGAAGCCTTTGAGTATTTTGTCCAGAGACTCGAAGTAATTTATACTCCAAAATAAATGCTTTTGAATGTTTATCTTATATTTCTTAGATTTTCATGAGGAAGCACCATAAAGAGGAAAATTCAAGTTGGGGGATCAGTTTCAGGAAGAGTTAAGTCAGGGGGAGTATCCCCAAGGAAATTTTAGTTAGGGGGAGCAACCCTAGATGGAAAGATACCTTTGTCATTGATGACAAAGGAGGAGAGATTTATTATATGCAAAGGTAAATACTTGGAGAAAGAGCACAAAGGCATGGTTCCAAGGGGAGTGATGGTCACAAAGGGATCATGAGTGATACGACTTCAATATTGCATTAGAGTGTTTCCATCAATTCCAAATGGGGAGACTGTTGATTAATTGGGTTTGTTGTCATTGATGTCAACCCTTGAAGAAAGTCTGGTAGCAAATTTCGGTAGCACAAAGGTTTGGGTAATGGAACCAAGTTTGTTTGATGTATAATGGTATGAGTTTTGATGTATTTGTAGGCCATGTGGAATGTCACATAACTACTCATGGTTAGAGAGTTATGGCCATGTGAAGTTGGAGAACCCTCATGAGTCATCTAGAAGCCCCAAAAGGTCAAAGTAGTCAAAGTGGTTGCAAAGAAGAATTTATTTAAATAATAAAGTGAAGTGATGAGTGTAATATAAGTCAAATTGGATACAAAATAAATTATTTAAATAATAAAGTTAATGGATAAATTACTAAGTGGACAAGTGGTTAGAAATGGGTTAGCCTTAAAATAAGGAATGTGGGTTAAGATGGTTAGAAGATAATTTAAATAATAAAGTGAAGTGATGAGTGTACTATAAGTCAAAGTGGATACAAAATAAGTTGTTTAAATAATAAAGTTAATGGAGAAATTACTAAGTGGACAAGTGGATAGAAATGGGTTTACCCTAAAATAAGGAAAGTGGTTTAAGATGATTAGAAGGTAACCCCTTGAGGAAGATACATAAAAGTATAAATAAGAGGAAATGGTCTCTCATTTTAATTACACTTGAGCATATTGAATATCTACAAGTGACTGAGTTAACCAAAGGATATCTAAGATGAATTTCAAAGGGAAGGTCAAGTAAATAAGGCCAAAATTCAAGGGAGGATAAATGTTTTTGATGATGCTTTCTAAGGTATGTTACTTACAGGTCATCTCACTATTTTTGAAATAATTTTTTTTCTAGAATGATTCAGACCATGGAATTGTGATTCCATTGAGGAAACATATCCAAGTAGTTGTGATACAAATTTCAGCTTGTGGGTCGTTGTGTTTTTGGGTTACACTACGTGGGAAAAAGGGTTTGTGGCTAGTCCTGAAACTAGTCTAAAACATGTATTTCGGGTAAAAACGTCATAAATTCTTCACAACAAATCCAAATTCAGTAAGACAAAATGTATTGGATAGAGTAAAACATGTAGTATTTTTTGTACCATTTTCATATCCATACAACAAATATTTCATGCGGGGCGCGCTCTACAAGTTCTCTCTCTAGAATAACTCAGAATTCAACAAGGTATGCCATTGTTTCTATAACTTCTTTTTTGAGAGGTTCAAAGTAGTGAAACCTGGAGGAATTGCATAATAGACACTGAAAAACATTGTGTACTATTTTTAGATTTGTATTCATTACACGTACATATTTATGATTATTTCAAGTTAGGGTTGTTTATTAATCCAAAATTACTCATGTGAGACTAAAGTAAAGTTTGATGAAAATGCTAGTTTCTTGTTGTTAAAGTTAAGGAAGGTTTGTAGGTATGTTATCATATACGCTAGGTCTATTACAAAGATACAAATCATATTTTTATGATGAAATTGATGAGGGAGTTTGGTTGAGGTACATGTTGGGTACATAGTTGAGACAAGTAGTTGATGAGGTACATAAACTTGTTGATGGTACGGGTTGAGGTATAGGTTGGTGCATGGTTGATGCACTTGTTTATGGTACATGTTGATTACGGGTTGTTTGGAAAGGTTATTGTGATAGGTTATTTGTATAGGTTTGATACATGGTTGATGCATTTGTTTATGGTACAGGCTGAGGTACAGATTGATGTATGGTACATGTTGGCACAGGTTATTGGTACAGGTTGTTAAAGGTTGATTACAAGTTTATTGATACAAGTTTACAACAATATATCTCACATTGATAGTGTGAGAGTGGTTCCATCAGTTTACTTCTACGTCAGGGCGGTTGGACGTGGAAAGGACAAGTGGTTGTATCCACCTTCTTGTTGTTGTTGGAGAACATAGGGGGTTATAGCCTCCTTCTAGTTGTATCTAGAGAATTGGGGAGTTTGAGCTTCCCTTAGGTTGTACCCTCATAAACTAGGGGGTTGTAGCCTCCTTTTGGTTGTAGCCAGAGAATTGGGGAGTTGGACCTTCCTCCAGGTTGTAGTGTGAGAGACTAGGGGGTCAGAGCCTCCTTCCAGTTCCATCTAGAAAACAAATGAAGTTGGTGCTTCCAATGAATATAATTCTTAAATAAATATAAGAAAAATCATTCTGTGTTTTTCTCTCACTTTGGGTTTCCACGTAAAAACACGGGTGTATTGTGTATGTGTATGATTGCTCATTTTTTCATTGTTTATTTACTCTACAACTATTGGATGATAATGCTACATTGATATAAAACTTGCATTTTGTGGTTAAAAAGGATTATTACTCTATTACGGATTCACCCCCGCTCTCAGTGATCCAACATAACTGACATATATTCATTACTGGAAATATTTAATCATGACAGAGTTATATATTTCACTGAGCAATTGCCTATGACAGACATGGAATCTCATATCATCATTATATAAATAGGGAAAACACATATAATGTGTCGTGTTCCTTGCCTTATGATTCAGAAATATCAAAATGCATGAATATATTCAAAGACATTACAATGTTGTAGTTTGTTGAGGGTGAGCTCGATGGTGGTAGTTCACTTGAAATGATCAGAATAGATGAATAAATTCTCATAAAATAATTAATACATTATCCAACTCTCTATATGATCTTAAATATTCATTTTATATCCTTCACTACTGGGGAGTGTTATCCCTTTCTGCTCTGCTCCAATCACTTGTTTGATTAAACTTCCTCACACGCCTCAGGAACCTACAAGTGCTCCACGTAGACTTTCTGTATCAGGGAAAATATTAACCTCCTCACCAACTCCTCTTCTTTTAGCCCCACATATTCATATTATACTAAAATTAATCATTCAGAGAGATATCTTGATGATTCCTTTCTTGCTTCTGGTGGGCATCTTCTTGGTTTCCATTGTAACTGACAAAACTCAAACTAACACACACTTGGTATTCTTTATGTTTTGCACTCTTCTAACAAAACTCATTATGATGTACACTTCATGGAAATCCTCATGCACTTACCCAAGCACACATAAAACTTATAAAATGGGTGGAGACTTCTCCCTTGGGGAACGTGCATTAAACTTATCATAAAAATTTGGGTGCCAACATGCCCCAACCACTATTATTTGGATCTTCCTCAAGCCAATGAATATATTTTGGATGAAAGAAAAGCCGAGTAAGAAAAAAACATCATATGATGAAACAAGTTGTTAGAATGGTTGGAAATGAGTGAAAGAAAATCATCAGGCTATCGTTGTAGCTCATGTCTATTCCATGGGGGAGAGAGGGAGGGATGGAAATGTGGGGTGTGTAAAGATAAGGAATTAGGGGAGGTGTGGGGGAGGAAATGGATGGATGATTAAATAAGAGATCCTTCTACATCAACAAAGGGAATAAGGCATGGACTAAACACTACCATGCAAGGAGTGGGTGAGACAAATAGGCCCTTTTGATAATCAAAGGGGATACACCATGGCACCCTTTAGTAGTGGGAAACCATGTAGGTTAGTAGAGTAGAGGCTCTTCCTAACAGTTATTGGTACAACAATAAGAGACGAAATAAGAAATGTGTGGGGATGGGAAGGGATTGTCTAAGGGGTGGTGCAAAGGGCCTTGGATGGTTGTAGAAGTGGGCCATGGAGAACTATCGGAAGAGGTGAGAGATTATATGAGAGAGATAATAAGGCACGGAGAATATATCCAAGATATGTTGGTGAGGACATGTATTAATAATGAAGGGGAGGGACGATGGTTTATTGATATCAATGTGATGGAAGGGATGGATACATATGACATAGAAATTGGCGACGGTCTGATATAGTGGGAGATATCCCAATTTAATATGGTGGATTGATGATATGATTTGTTGAATGAAAAATTATAAAATTTTGCTTACCGAGAAACAATGGGATGTGTTGAAACTAGATATCTTTACCATTTTGTAGAATGTTGTCTACACAACATATGTCCGAAACTTGTTTAAATTATTTTCGATGGTTCCATCCACCCGTGGGATCCCCCACAATTGTTGGTCCTACAATGAGCAGTTGTATACACTATGATGGATGATTCTTTGGAATATATACACTAAAAATAAAGAAGATCCGCTGAGGATGGGAGAAATATGCTACCAAACTAAGTACGCACATAGAAATAATGTGTTGTATCGGACAATGCATGGATGATATTGGCCAGCTAAGGGAACCGCACATGCGGCTTAACCACCCCAACATGGTTTGACCCCTTATAAATATTTGAATGTAGAGGCCCCAAGTGGATCATGACATGGCCCCGTACTTGGCCCGCCTGTCCAATTTTTGTAGTAGTTACTATTGGAGGTGCTCATCCACATTGACATGGATTTTGCCTGGCTCCATGAGTATGGTTTGAATAGTTATATGTTAGTGAATGAGTTGTGGGGTTGTGTGAACTTAGACATTGGAAATAGAGGAGGTGTGGATGGGTTTGAGGTTGGGTCACTGAAAACTTTAAGGACTATTAGTATAGGGGATGTGTATGAATGGGTGCGGCGGGACTTTAAATATGTATGACATGAATTTATCCTTTTCTTGGCTAGCCACCCTATTTCAAAAAGGTATGTGATGTGATGTATATTTTTTGTGATTATGAATCATTCACGAATATATGACTCCATAGTAACCCATTCCTAATAAGGTTCTCGATGTCCATCCCACCATCACATAGGGATTCAGAATAGCACTATATCATGAGTGTAGATTCATTGAAACTCTAAAATACACTATATCCATGAGATAAATGCATCCACCATCTCCGACCCATAAGATTTATTTGAGCCAAAATATTCCACGCACTCTTCTGCCAAAATATGTGCCCACCTCCTTGTTGACACCTCATAAAAAACAAATCCACCTATTGAGTGGATCCTCATAATTCATATCATAATACTTGACACTCCTCTAGCTTAATTATCCATATACAATGGGGTTGACATAGTCCTCCATGTGCCCTGTGAATTTGTATATGTTTTCAATAGTTGAAATCCATGTATCCTCCTCTACGGGATCATTGTAGCAGTCGCCCTCATATTGATCAAGTGGCACGACCACGTGTAGGGTGTTTATTTCAAAGGACATATAACTCTTCTCTAAGTTCAACACCGCAGTATTTTCAAAGGCCTAGTTGATTCCAAAGAATGCAGGATAGGTATCAGACTCATCCATTATCTCAACAACTTCAAAGTCCGCCTTTGTTTTCACTGCTTCAATATTCACTTCAACCAGCTCCAACCAACTTATGGGATATATCTTCTACAGGTTGGATAAATAAAGTTGTATGGGTGAGAAAACCAACTTAGGATTACCCATTCCTTCCCAAGACGTATTACGTAAAATTTTCACATCAAATCCTAGATCCAACATGAAACCATCCATCTCATACCCACCAAGCTGATCTGTTGTCATATTAAATTCGCGGCCAATACACTTTTTTTTGTTGACCTAGAAAACATCCCTTTCAGGAAGCAAGGATTTTATGGTGGTGTCTTCTCCTTGCTCCTTTACGCAAGCAATGAACATCTGGTTTAACTTACTAGTAGCCTCCAGATCTCTAAGAAAACACAAAAAACACTGCAAGAAGGTATTGACTTGATCTTTGGCTTCTTCCATGCAACCTAAGTTGCATAATGATTCTATGCATAGTGTGCATTGCAACTCCTTCTAATAGTGTTGCTCATATGCATTTTTCTTAGTGAGTCGTCATGTAGTCTTCCTGCATGATTCTTCTATCTATATTTGGGTCATATGATGGATCTCGTCGTACACGTGAGCCTGATCCAAATACCTTTGTGTCACGCATTGTAATTATTCATGCACATGGGATTCCTCCACTCACCTCTATGTTTCTTGTTGCACCTCTTTGTGGATTTGTGCCTCCTCCAACGACATTTGCATTTTTCTTTGCACCTCCTCCTAGATCCATACCTCTTCGAGAGATATTTGAGTCACATGAAACAAATCCTCACACACTCTCTCTTCCTCAATGGCTCTCTATGCATCACACATAAACTACTTGTACTTAGTAGAATAAAACTTAGGGGAAGCTGGGTTTCCTTCTTGATCTTCTCATCCAGACATTTAATTGAGCCTTCTCCATGATTAACATCTCATCCAGTCTTGGACCCTTTGTGGGTTATGACTTGGATGTTTTCTTCCCCGTTCTTCTTTTCATTCTTGCACAGCTCAACATGCACCATGTTACAATTGGTATTCTTATCTTCACACCTTCATCAAGTTGAGACATTCTTTTGTAGCATGTTCATGACTGTAACAATAGGCGTAAAAAACACACATATTAGTGATACGTGACCAATTTTACCACAATTGAAACATGTGGGGTGTAATTCCTATGCCATCATATCCACAGCCATGCTCGCACCCATATCCACCTTCGGATCCTCATTGATATTCTCCCTTGTTTGCACCACCGCGCTCAACATTTTTTTCTCCTCTTGCACTCAGAAGGCTTACCGGGTGTTATCTTCTATCAACTGGAGGGAGAGGAAACTATTGACATCATGTCCAATGGATTTACATAATTCACAAAAGGGGGTGTGAGTCTTTATTTGATACTTATGTATTTTGGGACAATAGGATGTCCCATGTCCCCATTGTTTGTAGATATCACACCATTCAAATTGTTCATATGGAAATGGACTTGGTGCACCTACTACCATATAATTTGGAAGGACTGGTAACTTGTCTCGACTATGCCCCTCTAACTGGTAGGTAGTGCACCATACATGATCATGCACAACTTTAGCTTTGGCCATTTATTTCAATTGAATTGTTAGGTTGGAAACTTATGAATGCACCCACATAAACATGACTGATGTTTCTACACCTTCAGGTGTAAGCTCCAATCGCATTGTGGTTTCAACTGCCTCAGCTTGAGTTTTCACCTTTTGATCAGTGAGTGCGACTCATATATGGGGGAGAAAACCCATAATGAATCATTTTGTATCTTGAATTTCCTAGATCTGGAACGTCATCCTATCCAACAAAATTTGAACCGCTGGTTATAATCCCAGGCGATCTCTTCTTCCTTTTGTTTTAATTATTTGATATTCATTATACTTTGGGACTGAGACTTTGGATTTTCCAACTCCGAAACTAGATACTGCTTGATCTCGGCCAGGGACCTCTCCTATCCCGTTGGTGCAATGTCCTTGTATTTCATGTACCATGTTAGGGATCTATCCTTAAATGTAGTCTCCAACTGCACAATCTTCTATGTGTCATCTGTAACCCTCTTCATAGACCATATTGCTTCACAAGTGAACCAATGTTTCTCTGCATTGTCTTTTCCCATTCCATGGAATATAGGAAACTGTAGTGTACTATCTTGATTCACCATCTGGGAACTAGAAGTATTTTTTCTTCTTTGACTATTATTGATGGTATCTTTCAACACCATTATCACTTGGGATAAAGTATTGCTTAGTTCACCTTCCTCTTCACTTCTTTCTTCTTCTTCTCTTTATTCAACTCCCATATCTTCATTATATGTTGTGTTTTATTCTTGATTAAAAATGCATGAGGGGTGAGGTGCAAAGGGGCGATAGGACCATATTCTTTTGAAACTTATTATGAGGTGACCCAAAGAGATATTAGTTTGTAACCACACAATACCATCCAAAAATACTGACATAGATTCCCCACCATTAGCAGAGCCTTCATATTTTATCTCTTTTGGTGCAACAATGATCTGGATCATTTCTTCCACACCCAAACACACACCAATATCGTGTGCACCTGCCCCCAGGACAATCCATGCACCTCCACTATGTGCCTCATCTCCCGGTCCAATCTACACACTACCACCTTGGGAAAAATCGTTTTCTCTAATAAACAGGCTACCACTCTATACGTTGGTCTCTCTCTTGCTCATTGTACTAGCACTATGATTAGTACCACATTCTCTTCATATTGGTGCCTTATGGATATATGCGAGATCATGTATTTTTTTCAGTGCAGAACCATGTGGCAATTCCTCCTCTAGTTCCCTCGGTGCACCACAAATTTGATCCCAAGCACCATACCTAGGCACTATCGACTCTCTTAAGGTTGCAACATACTACAAAAACTAAATGGTACAAGCATCGTCACCTAGGACCTTACTACAACTAATGTCACTACTTGTATTTTCAATTCCAAGCCTCTCTCTCACCATTTTGTGGTGTGATTTTCCTCTTCATTATGGGCCCAACATCTCACTATGCACCCTTGGCCAACTCTCCTCTACTCCTCTCCTCGGATTCCTCTCTTAGCTCATCTCTTCTTTTTATCCTCTTCTCCTCTGGGTCCATTGCACTCCTCACCTCATCTTATAAACTTCTTAGATCCTACTAAATGGATCCATATTTTCCCCACCTTTTCCAAAGACCCCCCTCAATGCTGGGGGGTTTACTCAACCATCCTATTGGGATCCATGCACATCAATATCTTCTCTGTGAAAAAAATCTTGATCCAAATTGGAATCTCTTTGAGTATTGAATTTCTTAAACCTTCTTCAAACTTTATTTCAACCTCACTAAATGAATCATAATATTTAATGGTGAATTCAACAATCTAGCATTCCTCACTCGAGAGAACCATAAATCAATCTCTTGAGTTTGATTTTTTTGTAGCGCCTTCAAACTTTCAAGATTTCCTTGATCCAAAACTATTGGCTTGTAACATCCCCATCCATCTAGGTTGGGCCATGTTACTCCACAAAACACTCTGAAAAATCTCTGATACCAATTTGTAACATCCCCAGCCACCCAGGCTAAGACATGCTACTCCATAAAAAACTCAGAAAAATATTTGATACTAATCTATAACATCCCTAGCCACCCAGGCATGACCATGCTACTCAAACTTAACTTATGTATCTCCAAATCAACCAAACTATAACACCCCAGCCTACTACTCAACCATGTTACACTAAAATTTCACTACACAATTTCTACTTTAAACACAATCCATGTAGTTTCTCTTGAAGTAACTTTCCCATTCCAAACTTGATTCATTCTAGACAACTTATAACAATGAAAGGAACAATTTATTTTAATACAACCTTAACCAGTGGAATCATATCAAACAATTGTGCGCATGAGTATAATGACCACACAGTACAATTGTGCGCACAACCACTTGGGTGTCATGTGCCACATTTGAAATTACTATGAGCAGGGTCTAATTCCTTAGCCACAAACACATGAATCCAGCCTTTTGAAGGACATAAGCTACAATCATGTGCACTAGGCCACTCAATCCTCTTCTTGATCACTCATAAACAAATCACAAGGTTAAAATTAACAGGAAAAGTTACCATCAACTAACATACTCATGCATAACTACAATTAAAGGATAAAAACACCATACTTATATGAGCAAGCAACAATAAACGAAATAAAAATAAAATGCTTATATGCAATGCATACAATAATTTAACCCATGTCAAACATAGACAAAAATGCACACAGTAACCAAGACAAGTACATAAGGAACACTTATCCTAAAGGAAATTCGCCAATTTCAACCTTGACTCAGGCGTTCCTTTCAACCATATACATTGTTTCTCATAATATTTTATCAATAGGCCACCCTCGAGCTGGGGATCAACTCCACCAGGGCTAAAGGGTTCCTGGCAACAAGGTATGTTCTGAAACTGAACCGAATTGAGCAGTCCTAAGTGCCCAATTCTACAACTATCCTACAGTCCCTTTTCGACAGTGAAACTCTAGATGTAACCCCACAACTCCTTACAATATTTTTGGTGTAGATAAGGTAATAATTAAATATTCCATATAGTCTGATACCCCTTTGCTCATGAGAGTCCGCAATATGAAATTATTTTTTCCTGAATAATCCATGAACTCCCTACAATAATTCCATCCTCCCAAAAATACACTAAGGACAACAATATATATTGCATGCCTTACACTTGACATGTGTCACCTTCAAAAGTATATTTAAACCACTTGCTAACCCATTCCGTATCCTTGAAAACTTAGGTTAAAATAATATATCTCACATTACGCTTTTCTCGAAAATATTATAAAATCTTCCTCGCGACTTACAACTCAAACCCTTTTTCCCTTTTCCATTTGAGTAGGCCCCGTCTCTTTTCTTCTGCGTCATTCAATGCACAATGATATAATATTATACTAATAAACATGATTAAATTTACATGTATATGGATACTGGCCTATCTGCATCAAAGCTCACTATCCTCATAATAACACATGCTCTCTTGCCTCAAAACATAAAAAATCATATATACAACTATATATAATTCAATACCACACACTTCCAGGTAATTACCACTCACTTACCCAAGTGCATGCAACATAGTGCAATGTGTGCACTTTCCTAGGTGCGCACAACACATAGACTATGCACACCTTGTCTTTGTAACAATTCTTTGCGCACTTACTTTGATGCACACAACACCAAAATGAGGTGTGCTTGTTTCACCAACCTAAATGTACATTAAATTTACATTTGGTACCAATTTCCTCACCGCACTATATGTACAATTACAAAGGGTTCTGAATCATGTACATTGCAATCCCCTCCTCCTTATGTATGCATTGTCTTTAGTGCATCATGTACACATATACATACAAAATTTCAAAAATTATAAAATGTATGAGTCTACTCTATTGGAATAGCATCCTTGCTCTCCTAGGTTCACTCCTTTGGATTGTACCATATCCATTGGGCCTTTAACAACTCCATGAATCGATTCCTAAGATTCTTGATTTTTTGATCCAATATGCAAACCGATCGCACTTGAAATCCTCCTTCTGGATCCACCTGAATCACATTCCAATCAATGACATTATTAAAATCAAGTACATATTTCTTAAGAAATGAAACATGGAAAATATTATGAATGAATAAGAAAAATGACAAATCATTTCAAGGATTTCAAATATCCCACAATAGCACACTAGTAAATTAGAACACTTTCCCAACTTTAGGGAACTGCGCCTGGCCTTGACTTTCAGAAACACATGATCACCCACTCTAAATTATTTGTGTGTTCTACATTTATCTCCACAACTTTTCTTCATGTCTTGGGAAACCTTTAAATTATTCCTTATCTTTAGCATCTTCTCCTTCATTTCACGGAGTATATCTAGCCCAACTATTGTGCAGTCTGTTGGCTTGTCCCAACTCACTGACATGTTGCACTTTCTACCATAAAGTGATTCAAATGGGCTCATATTTAAATATGCATGATACCCATTTTTGTAAGAAAAAACTACCAAATTCAAGTAGTCTTCCCACTTCGATGGATTATCCATAACATACATCCTCAACATGTATTCAATCAACTGATTTACCCTCTTGGTCTAGCCATCTGACTCAGGGTGATATGCTATACTGAAATATCGACTTGTTATGAATCCTTTAAATAGCCCTTTCCAAAATTTTGAAGTGAACTTGGAATCTTTGTTAGACAAAATTTTCTTAGGTACACCATGCAACTTAGCAACTTCATGCATGTAAATCTCAATAATGTCTACTTCTTTGTGTGTTGACTTAACTAGAATAAAGTGTGTACCTTTGGTAATCTTATCCACCAACACCATGATAGCATCATGTTGCCTAGTAGTCATAGGAAACTTAGTTATGAAGTCCATGGTCACCATTTCTCACTTCCACTCAAGAATGGAAAAGAGTTGCAATAAACCAATTGGATGTCTATACTCATCCTTGACTTTATGACATTCCAGACATCTTGTAATAAAATTTGCAAATTCCTTTTTCAGACCTAGCCAAAATTATTTCTTCTTTACCGTGCCAATCATATTTTGGTAACCTGGATTTCCATCATAAGGACCCTTATGCATCTCTGGAAAAATCAGAATTTTCAACTCTTGATCATTTGGCACATAGACATTGCATCTAAACATGAGGATTCCATCCTCTCTTAGTTCGTAAACTTCAAACTTTGCATGTGGCATACCTTGCTGTAAATTTGCACTTATATCCATATAGCGCAGATCTGTTCTGGAAACTTATAAATTTATGTTGCACAAATCTGTATGGTACATGATAATGGTTGTAGCATGAATTTAATGCATCCTCTTGTTGAGTGTGTCATCTAACTTGTTCTCATTTCCTATGATATGCTTTATGTCAAAGTCATACTCACTAAGGAACTCTAACAATGTGCTTTTTATGATATTCAAACTTGGTTGTCCAAGCAAATATTTCAGACCATAATGGTATGTTATGAGATCAAATATTTTAACCATGAGACAAAGCTTCCACATCTTCAAAGAATGCACTATGGATTCCAATTCCAAGTCATGCGTGGCATAAAGTATTCCATTCTCCTTCAAATTCCTTGATTTGTATCACACAACATGTCCATTTTGACTTAGGACTCCAACTAGTCCTTCCTTGAATGCATATGTTCACACCACGAAGTGTGCATATTGATAAAAAATTCAAGTGCTGAAAAATCCTGGTGCAATCTAGATTCCACTCAAATTGCGCACTTTTCTTCTGTAGGGATGTAATTAGATGCACAATCTGTGAGAATACTTCAATAAACCTTCTATAGTACCCTGCCAGTCCAATAAAGGATCTCACTTCTTTGTCATTTTTTGGTGTTGTCCATTCCTCAAGGGATTTTATCTTCGTTGGGTCCACAACTATTCCTTCTTCTGAAATAATATGACCCAAATAGTGAATTTATCGTTGATAAACTGAACACCTGCTCAACTTCTCATAAAGTTGATTCTCCCTCAACACCTGCAACACCATCCTCAAGTGTTGTTCATTCTCTTCCTCATACTTTGAGGAAATAATATTTTCATCCAAAAACACAATGGAAAAATTATCTAAGTGACTTCTAAAAACTCCATTCATTAAACACATGAAGGCAAATGGTGCATTTGACAATGCAAATAGTACCACTATAAACTTGTATAGACCATACCTTGTTCTGAAGGTAGTCTTATGGATCTATTCTTCTTATATTCTTACTTGGTGATATCTATATCTGAGATCTATCTTGGAAAATATCTGCACGACTCTCAGCTGATCAAATAGGTCACCTATCCTTGGAAAAGGATACGTGTTCTTCATTGTTAACTTGTTCAACTACCTGAAGTCAATACAAATTATTAGTGTACCATCCTTCTTCTTCACAAATAAATTTGGTGCACCCCAAGGTGACACACTTGGACATATATACCCCTTCTTCAAAAGCTCTTCAAGTTGCATCTGCAACTCCTTCAACTTTGGTGTACTCATCCTATGAGTCTTCCATATAGGTTTTTCTCCTAGAGTCAAGTTAATAGTGAAGTTAATATCTCTTTTCAGAGGCAATCCTCATATCTCTTTAAATACATCCTCATATTCTTTCAACATTGTGAAATCTTCTGCACTTGGAACTTTATCCTTAGGTGCATCTTTGATGTGCGTTATGAATACTTGATGTCCTTTATGGTAATGTTTCTTGAACTACAACATTGAAACTTCTTTGATAGTGGAAACTCTTGGAATTCCTTGAACTGACCTAAAATTTCCTTTCTCACTGAGGAAAGTAAATTCCTTATTATAACAATCTAGGAAAAAATGATGCTCACCCAAATAATCCATACCAATGAGAAAATCATACGATCCCAAATGTATAATATATAAATCAACCTTTATGAGAAGTCCATTCATCTTTATTGGACATGCCTTAACCATCTCACTAATTTTTCATTTTACTCCAGTAGCTAGCTGCACCAACCAATATTTTTCAAGATTTCTTCTTAGCAAATGGAGTCTTTCCACCATCTTAGGATCTAGATAACTGTGACTAGATCGTAATTATATTAAAACTGAAATGGGTTCATTATTAATCTTACCTTCCACCTCAATCATGTGCAACTGAAACTAAACCTGCTTTTTATCCAATGTGGTGTAAATCCTTGTCACATTTCTATCGATGTCTTCCACTGTCACAACTTGTTGTAAACTGTGTGCAGTCAATGCTTTATCACATCTTTGGGGGAAATATTTGTGCATATGATTTCCGCAACAAACCCAACATTGCATAGGTTGTTTCCATGAATTTTTTCCTACTTCCTTTTACATTCTGGGCTCCAGGAGAGTTGTCTGTCCTTGCACAGTATTTCTGAAAAATGGTGGTTTAACTCCCTTCTTCCTCTATTGCCCCTTAATTTTCAGCGTGTCTTCCCAAGCCTTTTGGAAATTTAGTCTTCCCTTCTGCTAGTCATAAAGACACTTAGCGCATCTTATGGTATCTTCCAACATATTAGGTTCATGATATTGTATCTTGTCACTGATAAATGAGGGTAACCCACTCAAATATATATGAATCTTCACTTGTTCGTCCTTGATTAAAGTCACATATTTCAACAATTCTAAAAATCTTGTTTCATACTCATCAATTGTCATACTCCCAAGCTGAAGAACTACTTCATTTTATTGTCATAGTAATGCTTGGCTAAGTATTTCTTCTATAAATTCCTCTTGAACGCCTTCCAAGTCACTTTCTTTTCATCAATGTGCTACACCTACAAATACTTATCCCTCCACATTGATGCCTTTCATTTTAGATGATAGATAACAATTGTCCCTTGTGCCTGCATAAAATAGTTATGTAGCTAGAAGTACTTCCCCATACCTAGCAACTAGGTCTCTACATCTTCATATATATTATGCTCACCTTCAAAAGTAGTATTTTTTATCTTATTCATTTATCCTTGTATCTCATCCAACCCATTACTTCTATTATGCTTTCTGACGGGCGATGGAATTGAACTATTGTGCTCTTTCCTTAAAGAATGATTACCATCACTTCTTTGTTCTCTTCTTTTCTCATCACGAGACCTGCAACTTCTTGATATACTTGAATTTGTATCCTTATACATATTATTTTCTATTATATCCATACTATGCATCAATTTGACATGGAGGTCATCTTGTTGCACCTTGGCACTCATAATCCTTCGATTATCATCCTTATAAATATGGACATATTTCTACAATACTTTTATAGTTTCTACCAAGTTCATGCGCCCTGCCTTGGATTCTTTACCATCGACACCCAAACTGACATGAAGATACCCAAATTCATCATGAGGACTATGAGTCCTCTATGCATCTTCCATGCTTTCAACTTTCTACATTGACTTTTTCCTGCTCTATTTGTTGGTAATTCTGCAAAATGTGTAGACAACAAGATTTATTAGGTGATTTCATGCAACAACTACATGAAAAATTTGCACCATTTTTTTCATAATCCTTTCTCTCAGATTTCTTAGATGATATTAGCATTCCAACCCTAGTGCACACACTCGTGCATCACTTCTCTTTCACAAAGAACAACTTTATACCATGCACCCATGGCCTTCCATGTAAACTAAACTTTATATTGTGCTGCACAATTTTTTAACACACACATATGTTCATGTGGATCTGTGGCCCATACATGCCTAGTGTTGAAAAAAAATTTGGATAACAATATGTAACAACCCTAGCCACCGAGGTTGACCCATGCTACTCCATAAAACACTATGAAAAAGCTATGATACCAATATGTAAAATACCTAGAAACCAAGGCTCATTAAGGCTATTCAATAAAACACTTTGAAAAATCTTTGATACCAATCTGTTACATCCCCAACCACCCAGTCTGGGCCATGCTACTCAATCTCAAATTCTATATCTCCAAATCAACCAAACTTTAACACCCCAAACTACTACTAATCCATGTTAGACTAAAATTTCATTGCGTAGTTTCTACTTTTAACACAATCCATGCAGTTTCACTTGAATTAATGTGCTCAGTACAAACTTGAGTTGCTCTACACAACTTGTAACAATAGAAGACACAATTTATTTTAATACAATATTAAGCACCAAAATTAAATCAAACAATTATGCACACCAACATACCGATCACACAGTACAATTGTTCTCATAACTGCCTCGACATCATGCGCCACTTCTAATACTACTATGTGCGGGGTCTAATTCCTTAACTACAAACACATGAGTCCCAACCTTTTGAAGCACATAGTATATAATCCTGCGCACTAGGCCACTCAATACTATTCTTGATGACTCATAACCAAATCATAAGGTTAAACTTAATAGGTAAAGTTACCATCAACTGACATACTCATGCAAAACTACAATTAAAGGCTAAAAACATCATACTTATATGTGAAATAAACATTAAACTAAATAACAACAAATATTTATATGCAACACATAGAACAATTTAACCCATGTCAAACATAGAAAAAAATGCACACAATAACCAAGAAAATCACATAAGGAACACTTATCTTAAAGAAAATTCACCAATTGTGGACTTGACTCAGACATTCCTCCCAACCATAGCCACTGTTGCTCATAATATTTCAACAACAAGTCACTCTCGAGATGGGGCTCAACTCCAGTAGGTATAAACTGTTTTTGACTACAAGATATGTTCTGAAACTCAACAAAATTGTCGAGTCTTAAGTGCCCACTACTGCTAATATCGCATAATCCCTCATTCCCCACACACCTGTCACACCCAAAGAAGTGTTCCCCTTCTCTACTCAACAATCCTTGGATTTCCCCACTTCTCTTCCGAGAGTCACCAGTAATAGGATAGACATGAAGTCTATGAGCTATGTGATTACTACTCAATGCACTAGGGAATAACTCTCAGCAAAAACTCTCTCCTAGAAAGTATGCCCACGGGTCTGACAACTAATCCACAATAACTAGTCTCTCACGCAAAGAGAATGCTCATGGTTTATCAATAGAATATTCAACAATGAAACTATGGATCTAACCCCACAACTCCTTACAGACATCTCGTTGTAGATAAGGTAGTAATAATATTTTCCATACAGTCCTACCACCCTCTTCTCATGAGATCCTGCAGCATGAATCTTTTTTTTTTCTCGAATAATCCATAAACTCCCTACAATAATGTCATCCTCCCCAAAATACACTTATGCAGTGATATATATTGCATTCCTTCCACTTGACACTTTTCACCTTCAAAAGTAGCTTTAAGCCACTTGGTAACTCCTTCCCTATCCTCAGAAACTTAGGATAAAATAATATATCTTACATGACACTTTTCTCGAAAATATTATGAAATATTCCGCAAGACTTTGAACTCACCCCCCTTTTTCCCTTTTCTAGTGGAGTAGGTCCCCCATCTCTTTTCATTTGAGTCATCCTGCATGCATTGATGCAATATTATATTAATAAACATGATTAAATTTACATAGATAGGGCACTAGCCTATCTCCTTCCAGGCTCATGAGCCTCATAATCACACAGACTCTCTCATCAAAAAACATAAAAAATCATATATATATATATATAACTCAGTACCGTGCACTTCTAGTTCATTAGCTTGCACTTACCCAAGTGCACGCAACACAATGAAATAATGTCTTTGTAACAATTATCTATGCACTTACTTTGATGCACCTAAATTTACATTACATTTACACTTGGTACGGATCGACTCACTAGGATATATGTATAATTACAAAGGGTTCCAGATAATAGATATTACATGGCTCCACTGGTAACATGACCGAATTGAAAACAACTTGTCTTTTTAACCATTCATGTAGTGGCCATGGAAATTCTACCAAGAAGAGATAATGGATTTCCGAGTAAATGTGTCTATCCTTCAATTCCTTCTTGTTCACCTACAATTCTTACATCTCACAGGGAAAACTCATCAACTTTTGTTTCTACCTAGTCTTTAATCTCCTCCTTAGAAGGATACCACCACATTTGTATTTTCATCCATCAATTTCAACAAAACTTCAAGTCCAGAAACATAGCCATTTGTTGGGTTGTTTGTCATCGTTTTTGTTCACGCTTGTGCATGCATTGAAATTCCTAACATTGGGGTTGTTTAGATCCAGGGTTTTTCGAGAGCTTGTCCAACAAAACCCCAAATAACTAATATATAAATCCTTGGCTAGGTTCAAGAAAAGTCTCACCCGAGATGCAAAAGGATCACAAAGACCATAAGGTCTTGTGTCGGTGATGAAGGATTAAATATACTAAACACTACTGCAATTCACATCCATATAACTCATATTTGAGATGTCATTAAGGACGAATAATTAAAACAATACACATTCACATTCAACTTATTCATAACAGACATAGAATAGATTGGAACTGTCATATATTTATCGCTAAAAGTATTTCATCACAACATAGTTATACGGTGCGCTGAAGAGTTTCCTATGATAGCCAGGGAATCTCATATCATCATTATATCAACATGGGGAATACATAGAATGCGTCATTCTCCTTGCTTTAGGACTCAAACATATCAAAATGAAGGAATATATTCAAAGACATTACAATACTGTAGCAGGCTCAAGAGAGCTAGATGACTTGAAACTCTCAAACTAGATGAATAGCTTCTCATAAGATCCTTTTTATATCCTTCACTACTCGAGAGTATTGTCCCTTTTTTCTTTTCTCCACTCGCTTGTTTTGAATTGCGTAACAAGCCTCAGGTACCTGCAAGCGCTCCATGTTTCTTGTTTCTAATGAACATCTTCTTGGTTTTCGACATCACTTTGAAAACTCGGACCTGATCACACTTTGTGGTCTTTATGTTTTGTGTTCTATTGAAAAAACTGATTTGATGCGAACTTCATGGAAATCCTCGTGCACTTACTCAAGTGACCGCAAAACTTATGAAATGGGCACGCACTGCTCCCTTGGTGGGTGTGCACAAAACTTAACCCAAAACTTTGGGAGCCAATACATTCCATTCATATATCGAACTTTTTTTTATGATTTATGATTCCTCCATATGCTTAAGTGAATAGATCCAGAGCATTCTTAAACCTTACGACGATAATAATGACGATAATAAGAAAATCCCCTCCTAAAAGAAATATGTCATCAACAAACTAAGAATAATTTATGATTTTTATGCCTTCAACAAATTTTATGCCTAGTAGATTTTCATTCATGTGATCTACTTCTAATAATCGACTAATTGAGTTTTCCATAATGATATATACTAAGGGAGAGAGAGGGAAAATTTTCCTAAGTCCCCTTCTTGGATTGAAAATACCAAAGGGTTTCTCATCAACTAGAGGATATATCCAAGGATTGTTGATGAATGAAGAGAACCCATGAATGAAATAAGGAATGAACCAAAACACATAAAGAACATGAATGAAGAAATAATTCCAAACTTTGTCGAAATTATTTGCCATGACAATCTTGATGATCATACCTTTGTTTCCTTTAACCTTGCTGGGATGTTTTCTTCCTAAAATCACGAAAGCCTAAGGGAACACTATTAGGAATTCCCTTAGGTCAGTCAAAGACTCTATTGATCCCATCAAACATAAAGGTGTCTATATGATCCCATGTTCATGTGGTAAACAATACATAGGAGAAATAGGTCGTTCCTTTAGAATTAGGATTCAAGAACATGCCGCTAACATCAAACACAATCGCACTCGTCCCTCAGCTCTCGCAGAACACTCAGATAAAACCAAACATCACATCTGTATTGAAGAAACCAAAATCCTTGCCATGATAGATCACTATCACAATAGGAAATTTAGAGAAGCAATCGAAATTGAAAAACAACCTAATAATCTAAACATAGATGATGGATGGAAAATTAGTCAAAATTGGATCCCTACCCTAGCCAATATGAATAATTCTAAATATTAATTTATAAACATTGTCGAGTCGACTCTTTTTAAAATAAAAATAAAAAATTAATAAACAAACAAGTAATTAATTATTAAAACAAATAAATAATTAATTAAACAAACAATTATAATCTCTAAAAAAAATTATAATTATTGATTTCAATTTCAATAAGTCGGCTCCTTACGAAAACTTTCAAGTATTTATATACGTGTTATATTCTTTTTTCCTTCATTTTTCACAAACGCTTTCCTAATGATGGACCACACTAGTTTGGTCTGAAACGTCGAAAAACATAAAACCTATGCGATGGATCCGAAAGAACTCTCTGAGCTCTAAGGGTGTTCAGTCCAAATTGGTTGTCACTACTTCAATAGGCCTTGAATTTATGCGAACCTCTATAGAATTTTTCTCTTTCTTACCATTGCCATTGGATTTTTTCTTAGAACTTTCTTCTCATATTCTCTTACTATTTTGCAAACTCATGCAGGGCATCCACAACTTTAGTTTCAAATTTTCTCAAATATTCCTTTGAGAAGGTGAATCTTGCCCATGAATTTCATAAGAGAGCTCGGAGCAAGAGTGCCAAAATATGTTTCAATGCATAGGGGTGGGAATGAGTTGTGATATTGGGAATGAGCTATCCAGGCATAGTAAAGGCCATCTTAGTAGAACAATTTGGCATTGCATTTATGATCCCTACATAACTATTTGGCACACATTATTAAAAGGTGTAATTTAATGCAAAATGTTAGCTAATTACATTTTATTTAAATGTCATTGTTTTTAACTAATTATAAAATATAGTTAATAAATTTTAAATATTAAAAAAACAATTTATATTTTTAAAATATTAAATTTATTTTGGTAGATCAACAATAAGGTTAATAAAATATGCATGACCGGAATTATAATCATTCATCTCAACCACTCAAACTAAACCCAATTAAAAATTTTAATTTGTTATATAAATATTACAAAACATTTAAAACTATTATAAAATTTTTTTACTAAATCAATAATTTTCAAATACCAATTTTTTTTTTCAAATATTAAATTTACTATATAAAAATTACAAAACCTTTTAAATTATTATAATTTTTTTTTACTACTAATACAAAATCAAATCAAACTGATATGACAACAAATCAATTGCTCTACAGGGAAGATGACTTTATATACACAATTTGATAAGATAAACAACTATTATTTGATAAAACGAAACAACATAAGGATAATTGTGGAAAATAATAACTTTTTTATCTTAAACACAGCTGTCTAATTACGTACTGATCCTGAAGTTTTCTTTTTCCATCCACTAAAAGTTATGGTTTATATCACCTAACTTTGTACGTTTTGGCTGTTAGTGTTAAAAATTCTTAAAATATTGGGTCAATTTCGTTTTTCAAAAGCGTAATCTTGCATTAAGATCGGATCTGGATACGAATGAGTTTGATCGCTAACAAACAAAGAAACGGACAAGTAAAACATCCTTAAAATTGAAGATTAACAATCATAGGGATTCAATTCATAGGGTTGGGCGGTTTTCCATGTGCGCATGATTGAAAATAGGAGAATGGTGGGCTGGGCTCCATCAGGTTTGCCAATCTCCCGTCTTTATTTGTGTTTAAAATTCTGCGACGACCAGACCCCAATCCCTGAGGAGCCATTGACATCGTTCCTTGAGCAGTGGTTGGAGATTGCACCATCCAATGATTCGCAGAGAAGAGTAAGTGGTTGGAGATTGAACCGCCCACTTATTCGCAGAAAAGAGTAAGTGGCTGGAGATTGCACCGCCAACTGGTTCGTAGAGAAGAGTAATTGGCAAGGCAGTCAAAAATGAGTTGCACACAAAGACAAGGACAGGGGATCTCTATTTCCTCCAAACCAAAGGTAAGAAAGGGTCTTTGGTCACCTGCGGAAGATGAGAAACTCATGAATTATGTGGCGAAGAATGGCCTTCTGGCCTGCTCCTGGACCGATGTTGCCAAGCAAGCTGGTAATTAACGAAGTACCCACTGCCACTATAATTTTATTTTACTCAATTTTAACTTACTCCATTTACTTCAACTCAATACTGCAATGCCGCAACCAAGGCTCATTTGGACAAATGTGTGTCTTGTATAAATATATAAATTAATGCATCTTTATCTGGATCTCACTTGATTTCTCAAAGTATTCATGTTCAATCTTAAAAAATTCAAGGTCATGTTAATTTATGCACTCAAAAAATCGCAGGTTAAAATCTATGCTACATAAAAAAAAATAAGGGGCATTTTATTTTTCTTTAAATTTCCTTACACTCTTCTTTCCCTTAGGATTTGTAAGGACATGAAGACATATTTTGTTTAGTGCTTAGTGTTAAAATCTGTGCTACATCAAAAAATAAGAAGCATTTTTTTTTTTTCAAATTTTCTTACACTCTTCTTTCCCTTAGGATTTGTAAGGACATGAAGACTTATTTTGTTTAGTGCTTATCCAAGGTTAAAATCTGTTCTACATCAAAAAATAAGAAGCATTTTATTTTTTTTCAAATTGTGTAATCATGAAGATACACAATTTGGCACCAGACAATTGTATAGCCCATAATCATAACATGGGCATGAATGTACATATAGGTCTGCAGAGATGCGGAAAGAGCTGCAGGCTGAGATGGATTAACTACTTACTGCCTAGCCTCAAACGCTCTGCATTTTCACTCCACGAAGAGCTAATGATCCTGCACTTACACTCCATCCTCGGTCACAGATTTCCTTTTTCTCCTTTCCACAGCTGTCTCTTATCTACTCTTTGATTTCTGAAGTAGTAAATGTTCGCACGAGTCCCGTCTGTTCGGTCCATTAACTTGGGGAATCAATGACATTGACAACCCAGGTGGTCTCAAATTGCTGCCCAGTTGCCTGGACGAACAGACAATGAGATCAAGAACTTTTGGCACTCTTGCATCAAGAAGAAGCGCAGCCTGAAAAATAGTCTCCCCGGCACCGAAGGCAACCGTAACAAGAACAGGCTCCCCTCCACCTCGTCGTCTGACATCCAATGCAACGCCAATGAAAAAACAAAATCGAATATCTCCTCACAACTCCATCATACATGCAATACCGATTCCATGTCTGCCCATGCTTATGATGCTTATACTTCAATTCACTCTGTCCAGCCATTGGACGTCATGCCTAAATGGCACCACTCACTTATTGACACCTTTAATGTAGTGACCTCCCAAGAAAATCAGTACTCTTGTGGACTGGATGTATTCGATTTAAACTACCAACCAGCAAAGTGGTATAATAATATGTTTCCAATCGATCCAGTTTCCACCAACAACCAGATAAAATCTTATTCTAAGCCCTGGATTGATTCAACATATACTCAGACCAATGAGAGCTATGAGAGCTTTTCTCAAGGTTTTATATTTCCAAGTCTGCAAGCGCAAGGCCATACTTATAAGACTGTAAACTCATCGAGATGCGATGAATTAATAGACTGGTGGACTACATTGCCACCTCATG
>JASDQU010103139.1:173606-197291 GCA_032191745.1 Picea mariana
AATATTAAATTTACTATATAAATATTACAAAACATTTTAAATTATTATAATTTTTTTTTACTACTAGTACAAAATCAAATCAAACTGATATGACAACAAATCAATTGCTTGACAGGGAGTAATAGGATGACTTTATATATACAATTTGATAAGATAAACAACTATTATTTGATAAAACGAAACAACAGAAGGATAATTGTGGAAAATAATAACTTTTTGATCTTAAACATAGCTGTCTAATTACGTACTGATCCTGAAGTTTTCTTTTTCCATCTACTGAAAGTTATGGTTTATATCACCGAACATCGTACGTTTTGGCTGTTAGTGTTAAAAATACTTAAAATATTGGGTCAATTTCGTTTTTCAAAAGCGTAATCTTGCATTACGATCGGATCTGGGTACGAATGAGTTTGATCGCTAACAAAACAAAGGAACGGACAAGTAAAACATCCTTAAAATTGAAGATTAACAATCATACGGATTCAATTCAAAGGGTTGGTCGGTTTTCCATGTGCACATGATTGAAAATTGGAGAATGGTGGGCTGGGCTCCATCAGGTTTGCCAATCTCCCGTCTTTGTTTGTGTTTAAAAATTCTGCGACGACCAGACCCCAATCCCTGAGGAGCCATTGACATCGTTCCTTGAGCAGTGGTTGGAGATTGCACCATCAAACGATTCGCAGAGAAGAGTAAGTGGTTGGAGATTGAACCGCCCACTTATTCGCAGAAAAGAGTAAGTGGTTGGAGATTGCACCGCCAACTGGTTCGTAGAGAAGATTAATTGGCAAGGCAGTCAAAAATGAGTTGCACACAAAGACAAGGACAGGGGATCTCTATTTCCTCCAAACCAAAGGTAAGAAAGGGTCTCTGGTCACCTGCGGAAGATTAGAAACTCATGAATTGTGTGGCGAAGAACGGCCTTCTGGACCGATGTTGCCAAGCAAGCTGGTAATTAACGAAGTACCCACTGCCATTATATTTTTATTTTACTCAATTTTAACTTACTCCATTTACTTCAAGTCAATAATGCAATGCCGCAACCAAGGCTCATTTGGACAAATGTGTGTCTTGTATAAATATATAAATCAATGCATCTTTATCTGGGTCTCTCTTAATTTCTCAAAGTATCCATGTCTCAAAGTATCCATGTTCCATCTTAATAAATTCAAAGTCATGTTAGTTTATGCACTCAAAAAATCTCAGGTTAAAATCTATGATACATAAAAAGTAAGAGGCATTTTATTTTTCTTTAATTTTCCTTACACTCTTCTTTCCCTTAGGATTTTTAAGGACATGAAGACATATTTTGTTTAGTGCTTATCCAAGGTTAAAATCTGTGCTACATCAAAAAATAAGAAACATTTTACTTTTCTTCAAATTTCCTTACACTCTTCTTTCCCTTAGGATTTGTAAGGACATGAAGACTTATTTTGTTTAGTGCTTATCCAATGTTAAAATCTGTGCTACATCAAAAAATAAGAAGCATTTTATTTTTCTTCAAATTTCCTGACACTCTTCTTTCCCTTAGGATTTGTAAGGACATGAAGACTTATTTTGTTTAGTGCTTATCCAAGGTTAAAATCTGTGCTACATAAAAAATAAGAAACATTTTATTTTTCTTTAAATTTCCTTACACTCTTCTTTGTTTACTACTTTTTTAATATATGGTAATCAAGAAAATACACAATCTGGCACCAGAAAATTGTATAGCCCATAATCATAACATGACCATGAATGTACATACAGGTCTGCAGAGATGCGGAAAGAGCTGCAGGCTGAGATGGATTAACTACTTACGGCCTGGCCTCAAACGCTCTGCATTTTCACTCCAAGAAGAGCTAATGATCCTGCACTTACATTCCATCCTCGGTCACAGGTTTCTTTCTTCTCCATTCCACAGCTGTCTCTTCTCTATTCTTTGATTTCTGAAGTAGTAAATGTTCGCATGAGTCCCCTCTGTTCGGTCCATTAACTTGGGGAATCAATGACATTGACAACCCAGGTGGTCTCAAATTGCTGCCCATTTGCCTGGACGAACAGACAATGAGATCAAGAACTTTTGGCACTCTTGCATCAAGAAGAAGCTCAGCCTGAAAAATAGTCTCCCCGGCACCGAAGGCAACCGTAWCAAGAACAGGCTCCCCTCCACCTCGTCGTCTGACACCCAATGCAACAACAATGAAGAAACAAAATCGAATATCCCCTCACAACTCCATCATACATGCAATACCGATTCCATGTCTGCCCATGCTTATGATGCTTATACTTCAATTCACTCTGCCCAGCCATTGGACGTCATGCCTAAATGGGACCACTCACTTATTGACACCTTTAATGTAGTGACCTCCCAAGAAAATCAGTACTCTTGTGGACTGGATGTATTCGATTTAAASTACCAACCAGCAAAGTGGTATAATAATATGTTTCCAATCGATCCAGTTTCCACCAACAACCAGATAAATTCTTATTCTAAGCCCTGGATTGATTCAACATATACTCAGACCAATGAGAGCTATGAGAGCTTTTCTCAAGGTTTTATATTTCCAAGTCTGCAAGCGCAAGGCCATACTTATAAGACTGTAAACTCAGCTAGATGCGATGAATTAATAGACTGGTGTACTACATTGCCACCTCATGAAGCGCCTGCCTCTGCCAGTAACGCTCTTGGCTGTCCTATCACCAGCCCTGCTGTTGTTGACATCAGCGACACATTATATGGTAAAATTGAACACGATGGCGAGTTCATTCATCTTGAGAATGACATCATGATCGACAATTCGTCATTCACACCATCTTCTGTAATAACCAATTGCAACCCTTGTCATTCCTATTCAAATGTCACTGATTTTACTCATGTTTATCCAGTAGCTTATATCAATGCTCATAACGTGGAATATTACGTGGCCCATCAACCATGCCTGCCAGATAGTTCTCTCCCCCAATTTAGTGCGTCAGCAATTCCATGGGCTGACGTTGATCAGTACTCTGACATTCAGGCTGAGGGTCACAATGATGGTAAAAATCATGTAAATTTGAGACGTGAAGAAGCAAATTATGGCAAACCATCGTAGATTAATATTAATAGGCAGCACAGCTATCAGTGGCCTCAGATTGGGGAACTGTAGATTGGTGATCAAAGCGATTGTTCAACATTTCCGGGCGAAGAAGCCAAAGAAACTGCAACTCCTATAAATTTGGGAAGAACGTTCTCCTTTAGTGGTGAAGGTGAACGTTTTTTAAATAGAGAAATCTATCTTTCTTGTACGGAAAGCACACAATGTCGGTTGAAGCGGCCAAAGCAACGGTAGCTCCTGTAATGTTCGGAAGAACGTTTGCCTTTTAGTGGTAACGGTGAACATTTTTAAATAGAAGACTGTTACTTATACCAAAAGTAGAGTCATTAGCAGCTGGACACTTCACGTTCAACGGACATGCATTTATGCATGTCATCAGTTTACTTCTTTAATCATAACGGTCGTTTTCATAAGTCTTTGCTTATTATGTGTAGTCTATGTGTAGTCTGTGCTTATTATGTGTTGAGGGAACTGAAATTCATCAGTTTACTTCTTCAATAATAACGGTCGTTTTCATAAGTGTTTACTTTTTATATGTGTACTCTGGAAGGAACAGAAAGAAAGCTCATGACAAATAATTCCATTCTATTTATTTTATATTACTAATCATTCTATCTATGCATTAACTATTTATTTTATTTATTTTCTTTAAAGATTCTATGCTATCTCAGTTCTCATGGTGATTAGTGGTGGAATTGGAAAATGGTAAAATCTTTGGTTAAAACCTCCGAGAATTAAAGGTGATTCCATTATATAGTTTTAATTATTCAAATCTATAAATTTAACAATTTTGATTAGATTATGAATAAAAATAAATAAAAAAATATCCCAAAAACATCGAAACATATAACATATATATTATTTTATAATATTCTTCAACGTTATAGAGTTTATATCACAGCTCATAAGACGCCTTCAATTTATTAATGTCTGTATAGCTCGACTCCATAGCATAGAATATGAAAAACGATGTGAAAGGATAAGAAATGAAGTGTAAGGAATATCAAAGAACAAGGAATATCAAAGAATATCAATTTGAGGAAAAACCAAAACAAGACTATTCTCAAACAATTGTAAATTATTTGCTTAAAAAAATAGAATAACAAGAAGAGATTGAAACAATTACAGTGGCCTATTCGAATTATTTTATTATTTTATTTTGTTCTTAGTTTTTATCTTTGGAGAAAATTTTCTTCCCGTATTTTTCTCTTTCTGTTTTGTGTCGATGTGTGTTGTTTTGGAATGAGGTAAAGAAATGAAAGATTTTTTTATATGGCCAATTATGAGGCTAGCTCATTCTGATATGAGGGTAAAGGAACTTGGAATCTTCAGAAAAATTAAGCATAGACGCAACCTTGAAAAATATTCAAATTCAAGAAAACAATGCCAAACAACTAACATTTGAGAGGAAAAAAAGAAAAGTAACCATATCAAAGAAAACCCAACTTAACACGGCAGAGATTGTGCTGGTAAAAGAATGCCTATGTATATTTTAAAACACATAGCATTTCACGGGTAAGTGATAAGTCAACAACAAAAACCATGGAATTTTTAAGCAATACTTTTAGTATGAAGTTCTATTTCAAAATCATGCCTATCAATTGCACAAGGGAAAGAAAAATATAAATAAAGAATAAGTGTGCTGGTAACGTAATCATAACAATGTCAACGGAATCTTGAAAACACTATCACATCATGTAGGAGGATAGTTCAATCATCAACGAAGATGAATAACAAACACGTGGAAACTGATCATAACATGTCAACCTAGCATTCCAAACATTTACATGCAGGTGAACGTGAAACTAGAAGTAGTATAAATTAGGGTCTTTTGTAAACAAGTATATTAAGAACAATATCCATGGCTAAACAATTCATTTACAAGCACTTTAATATGAAAAAAAATCACGAACTGGTATATTTAATTGAAATATTACGCCTAAATAATTTTTATGATTCATGTACAGGTTTTTAATATCCTAAAAAAAATCACAAACTAGTATATTTGATTGAAATATTAGGCCTAAATATTTTTATGTCAAAGCTACGAGAGTTGTAAAATACATTTGGAATAAGTCAATTTTTAAAATATTAGATCATTATCTTAGTTAAAAACCTAGATATATAAAACATTTGAATATCTCATGTTTTGTTATAAGAAATGTTAAACATGAAATTGGTATCCTTACAAAATGTGAAGGTGCGTTTTATTTCTTTCCATTTAAAAAAAAATGAAATTGTTTTCATTATAGAAAATAGAAAGGTGAGTGTCCAATTACTACTCTCATCCTCATACAAGGAAGGTTCCATGGAAGAGCATTTTGTCAAAAACAAAATCTTTGGAGCTAAAAAAAATCCATTTTTATTTATTTTTTTTGTCAATAGTTATGTTCACTCTCATTGTAATCTAGTACTCTCATCCTCATTTGAGCAATCTCATTGTAATCTAGTACTTTCATCCTCATTTGAGCAAGAGCAATGTTAGATGGAAGGAATGGATTTGTTGTAGCTTATTTAATAAAAGTAGATCTAAAAATATAGATATATAGTTATGAATCTAAAATATACTAATTTTTAGTTCAAGTTTCATCTCAAAGTTTTAAAATTTATTTTTCCCAAAAAATACAGGTGTGCTTGTTTTAGTCACAATTTTAATATTGAGTTTGTCCACTTCTTAACTCATTGGGTTTTCAATTTTCAATACATAAGTTCGAAACAATAAAAATCTTTGTCAAAAGATGTAACAACTCTCCAATTTAAATATTTGAATAATCTTAGGTGATTAGGTGATTGTGAATATTGAGGACATTGAGAAAAACTATTAACATTTTGATCATCATAGATAATTGATGGTGAAAAATATTTATGTACATATTATTTTTAATTTTATTTCATTTAAAAATTACTTGAGATAAATTGATGAGAGAACCCAACTATGAGAAGAGAAATTCTTTGTTCCATGACAAAAGTGAAAAAATAATAGAAAGCACTAGGGTAAAAATGATTGTTGTCCATGAGGACACTTGTTAACCTACTCCCAAAAGTGTGGGAGGTTAGGAAACAAGCTAGAAATAAGTTAGGCCAAGACTCCCAAGAATTAGGGAGAATGCTAACTGAAAAAAAAAAAAAAGACCTAGGACCTAGGCAGTCTATGAGTCTACGGTTGGGAGTCAATTTGTCCTAGTAAATCTTGTTTAATGTCTATTAAATATGTTAGGATTCATTTGCAGAAACCTAGTAAAATAATTATTCTTGTTTAGGATTCTTCTACACCAAGAAAGAACGACTCCACGAGTTATGCAATAATGTAGCATTCTTAAACAAATCCATTTTCTTGTTGCACAAATAAATAAAAAATAATATGCATGTTATTTGTGGCTATAGACTAGATTCTTTTTATTATTTTCAATAATTAGAAATACACAACTATTGTGTATGTAACCATAATGAACAATAACTTATGTATTAGAAACATTGGGTAGTTACAAAATCAACCTAGCCTTTGTATGAAAATATCCACATGGAACCAAAAAGAAACTACCACATAAATGTTATAAACAAAGGTAGTATTCATCATCCATATACAAAACAAGAAAGAGGGTCATAATATAAGAACCATTCTAAAATATATGTAAGTTTTAAGAGGTTGAAACCCCATAGGTAGGGCCAACTATTAACCCTATGATATCATGTCTAGAGTAAACTATTACAGAATGAGTCTACGTAGAGATTAGGTGAAACACCTTTAAATAAGTCTCTACATGTATCAATAAAACCCTTGCAAACTGTAACGAAGTTGCTTGAACCATACTGCCAGTCACCACGATGTGGGTTAATAGTGGATATATCAAGGAACCATCGACATTGTTGAGTCAGTAATGACACATAGTTTACCTTTTCTTTTCTAGTTTCTAGTTTAAAAACCTCAGAGTAGAAAGGTCGTATCCCTTGTGTTAAATTTTTCCAATGCATGACATGTTAGAATCAAAGAGATGTGCTCGTTTTCACATAGACAATATAGCAATATTGTCACCCAACCATAGGCACAGAGGCCACCTACCCCCGAGCACCTTAAACTTGACAGAAAGAATAATTCTTGTAGAAGACGAATAACCAACCAAGGGTATCACACCTTTTTCCAAGGGTAGAGCACCAAGCAAGATTAACCAAAAACCAAGAAGAAATTCCAAACCATAGCCAAGAGACCAAGTCCTACCAAAATCCAAAATTCCAGTTGCAGCAGTTGCAGCTGCACTCCCTCTTCAAACTTATGCACCACTAGTCTTATACAATTCTGAGTGAGTGAGTGCCAAATGAGCTCTAGTGACCTCTATTTATACTTCTCTAACTTACTTGACTAGGCTGAACTCTCTTTCTGGAGGCTAATAAATCATTATTAAATATTCTCTTGAGTCAAATTGTCTTCTAGGTTTATTATCCAACGTTTTAGGGATTCTCTTACTTCCCAGAATATTCTAGTCTCCTCAAAGGTTACACATAGAGGTTAATAGCTCATGCAACTACCATACTATCAACACTCCCTCCTAGCTAGGGAGGTATTAAAAGAAATGGTCTTGAGCAAAAACATGCCATTCAACTGGTAGCATCATCATAGCCACACGAGATATATCATGATTAGGTAGATCAACTCGTGAGCAACATCATCACTATTTGTATCATTGATAGCAACAATTGCATCATCTATCGAATCCATACTCTATCTGAGTAATTGGGCATGATGTTAAATAAGTCACTCACTCCATAGAGTGATACAAGGACCATTCTTCTAATCTCGACATACGTCCTAGAAGAATGATTGTCCCAACAAATGTTGAAAGCTACGCCATGGGCTACAAAGACCATTCCTATAATAATGTTAGTCTAGAAATATTTTGTAACTAGGTCATATGTACCATAGAGATCTATCTCTACTTATATGACTTGGAAAATATCGGTCCTGAACCATTTTCCTAATCGGGCCACAATCTATGCCTTAGGAAAATATCAGTCCATGATATGTCAACAAACTATCAACCTGGACCATTCTCCATAGAGAGGATACATGTCCACCATCAATTTGTTTTGTCTTGACCATTCTCGCCTGGATAATGTCTATCCACCAGCACACTGACTATCCATTTAGCTGGAAATCAACTCCAACACTAGTGGTAGTCTCCATGGAACTTAGATAGTATCATATTGTTGCTATAATTGCATCCAATAGAGAACAATTGTGTCTATACATAGTAGCATAAAACTATTATCCAGTGGTACACAACCACTCCTAGTAGCACACCGCTACTAACCAGTGACACACAATCACTACCAGTGGATCACATCCACCATAGTAGCATACAATTACTGTCGAGAGACATACATTCTTCACAAAAATCATATCACCTGATATCAATTTGCATAAAGAATACCATCATACAAACTAAGTCATCTGGGCCATTCTTCCACTCACATCTATGATATATGGAAGAGAATATTCCATCAAAAAGTAAAACATTCTCCATGGGCTATCTGGACTATTCTTCCCAAGAATAGAAGAATAATTGTCCCTAATTTATGAGCCTGAACCATTCACCTAACTGGGCCATTCCTCTGGCAATAATCATAGTGCAACCTCGAGATAATGAGTCTACCCTAGGGAATGTATGTGCCTAATTGTTGAACCTAGACCATTCACCTAATTGGGCCATTCCTCTCGCACTAATCACAATGCAACCTAGAGAGAATGAGTCTTCCCTAGGGAATGATTGTCCGGACCATTTCCTATGGAAATGACTGTCCTGAACCAACCTCGAATATGGACCATTCTTTGAAACTGCTCACAACTGTGACCTTCCAAAGAATGATCGCCCGCAGAGGCAGACTGTTCTACTTGACCACTACTTAGAGTGACTACCAAGAAGAATGATTGTCCTAGACCATTCCTCCACACTAGCCATAAGGGAATCATTTCCTATGGTACATCAACAATCTATGTGGAACATTTTCATTAATAAAATGTCTATCCGATCTGGACCATTTTTCAAACTGGAAAATGATTGTCTGTCAGAAATCTCGAACCACTTTTTCAGAGTGGAAAGAAAATTCCCAACTTGGACCATCTTACAAACTTGAAAATGATTTTCCATTAATCAATAACAAATCAGTGCTCTCTCCCAACCTGAGAGTAATCACTTCCTTTTTCAATAAGGAAGTCATCTCCACGAGCCCCAACTTGTCCCTTAAGTATGCAAACTTTTCATCTTAGATAGAGGCCTTACCAAAATATTTACTATCTCCTCATCTATTGAGATGTACTGGAGAACCACTTCTCCCCTATGGACTTTGTCACAAAGAATATAATGCTTGATCTCAATGTTCTTCGATCTGTCATGGAACACCTAGTTTTATGAAAGCTTCACATAACTCTGATCATCACAATATATCACAGTCGAATTCAACACTTGATCAGATAGTCCATAAACTAACTTGCATTGCCACAATGCTTCTGTACAAGCATCACAAGATGCAATACACTCTGCTTCTGCAGTGCCAAGTGAAACAAACTTATGTTTTCTACTAGCCCATGATATAATGGAAAATCTCAAACTGAAGCATATCCAAGTAGCACTTCTTCTGTCATCTTCACTCCCTGCCCAATCTGAATCGATAAATCCATGCAACTGTATATCATAACTCAAATGTCCCACAAGGAAAATATTTGACTGAGTATTCTCCAAATACATTAACAAGCCAATCAATTTTTGATACATTGACAGGTCTACTGGATCAAAGTCTCTCAACTTCTTCAGATTTGTCATCATGGGATTTTTCCATGGATTTGCAATCCATCATCCAAGAATTTTGAAGAACTATTTCAATACACTTCCTCTGTCATAAGAATTTTTCACCACAGTTTTTCTATACATGAGAGGCTCTGCATCAAGTTTTATTGAATCCATACAAGGTTTTCTTCTATCTACATATAAGGGTCTCTTTCTGGTATACCTCAAAACCTTGAGGTTTCTCTACATACGCTTCTTCTTCAATTACTTTGTTGAGAAGAAATTTTTTTACATTCATCTGATGTAAACTCCAACCCATGGATACTACAGGAGATATAATGACTCACGTAGAGGTATGTCTGGTTACTGGAACAAGTTGTCATCATAGTCTTCTTCGTCCTTCTGGGAGAACCATCTAGCCCTGAGTCTTTCCTTGTATCTATCAATGCTCAAGTATTTTTCACAATTTCTCACATACATTGTTCTTCATTACAACTTCTTTCCATTCCTTTTACTTGACTGCTTCTAGTGGATTCAAATTGGTTCAATTGGTTGTTCTGAATTTTTCTTTTTTTCTTGTAATCTTCATTTTCTTCCTCATGTTTTTCTTCAATGTTTGAGTCCATGGAACCTTCTATAGATTGCATTCCTTTCTTTCCTAAAGGCTCCAACCTTCCATCATAGGAACATAAATGTAGATGGACAACCAAGAATATTCAAGGCTTATTTTCGAAGAAGAGTTCTTCTAGAATCAATTTGAACACGTGTTGCTTATCATGGTTCCTAGTTCTAATTAAGAACATGGAAAAATACTTCATCGTATTCACAGATTCTTCAATGGATCATATCGTTGGGTATTAAATCCCTCCTAATCCCAGATTCATGCCTGAAATAGAAATATGCATGATCTTCTTTTGGAATTATGTGACCATCTCCCTCCATCTAAGAGATTCCATTCTTTCTTTTGTTGCATCTGTCTTTGCTTTCTGCAAAGTGTCACAAGCCTGTTCTGATTTCCTTTTATTCCCGACTTCCTTCGAGTTTGACTCCTCTAAGTATCTTTAAGTTTATTTCTATCCATTCTAATTGCCACCCATCTCACAATTGTGTCATCCTTATAAAATTCTTCTATGAAAACTTCCAGAAGGATTGTTCATTAAACATATTTCACAACGGTACCTGCCCGGAACAAGAATAACAAGAGAAAACAAGAAATATCTATCTAGAGGAAATGTTAGTTCAACTTGCGAACAAGTACAATAAGCATCTATATCAATAGTATTCATATGCATTCGAGTATTCATTACACCTAGCAATAATAGAATCTTTCAAATCCTTCTTTCACAATTTGTACTGTAGCAACTATCACCCTTGATATACACAAATTTGAAGCTTAACAATTTAATCAAACCTGGAACCTGAAGGGTCAACTGCTATGGAGGGTGCACTTGTTCCTCTTAATGCACTGAGTCCAATATTACGTCTTGGGAAAGATCTCTAATACTTTTTCATGCAAACACACTCATGTTATGCTAAATGATATAACTTATATAGCATATATAAGTGCATACCTTTGAAACCTTGTAGCATCGTCCATCTTGTCTTCCAGTCTGAAACTAGATACCGTCTTCACAAGAAGAGATTAAAAACTCAATTAGAATATTCAATGATTATAAAAATCTAGAGACTCTAAAATTTTGTCTTTGCCCACAAAATCAATTTGACCAGAAGTCAACTTTTGACTTTGACTTTGACTAGTCAAACTTTGACTTTGACCAAAAATTCAAACCTGATGTTTTTGCTTGCTGAGAGTACCAAGAGGTGCACTAGGATGTCAAGAAATTAGGTGAAATGTTTCATCATAAGTGACCGAACAAAAGGGTTAGGGTTTGTTGGAGCTAGATAATCAGAAAACCTAGCTTGAGCTGTAATTGGTGCCACAACGAGCTTAAAAAATAACTTCCCAATCTATCTTCTAGTGGTTAGACTATTTGAATATAGTCTGGGCCCATAACCTGTTAGAATAAAAGAGATGTGATTGTTTTTCCATAGACAATATAGCAATATTGTCACCCAACCATAGGCACAAAGGCCACCCCCAAGCACCTTAACCTTGACATAAAGAATAATTTTGGTAGCACACCTTTCTCCAAGCGTAGCGCACCAAGAAAGAATAAAAAGAGACCAAGGAGAAATTCCAAACCATATCCAAGACACTAAATCCAACCAAAATCCAAAATCCTAGTTGCACTTGCACTGCCTCTTATAACTTGTGCACCATTAGTCTTATGCAACTATGAGAGAGTGAGTGTCAAATGAGCTCTAGCGCCCTCTATTTATACTACTCTAACTCACTTGAGTGGGATGACTTCTCTTTCTGGAGGCTAATAACTCAATATTAAATATTCTCTTGAGTCGACTTATCTTCTATGCTTATTATCCAACGTTTTAGGGTTTAGCCTGCTTCTAGGAATATTCTAACGTGGTCAAAAGTTACACTTAGAAACTAATACCTCATGTAGCTACCATAATATCAACATGACATAAGGTAGGTTCTTTATTGCATGTCGTGAGGTACGTCCATCTTTATAGAAGAAGACATAAGTATAGATTAGAAGCATGAACACAAACTCTTAGCGGAATAAGAATGACCGTTCAAGATAGAGTTTTTAGGAAGAAACAGACTTTGCCTGCAATATTTAAAGGAATTCATCCACGTTTGAATGCAAATCTCGATGATAGTGTAGACATAACCATGATCTTTGCCGTGAGGTCTCTCTCTGTGTGAGAGGCGACAAAATCACCTTTTAGAAATGAAAGATTAAATATTTGATGAAGGAGGGACTATTTAGAATGCAAAATAGAACAAGTAAAATGTATTTACATGTGTTGTTCGAAGGAGTAACACCACGAAAGAGAGGAGAGTGCAACGAGGGTTTGTTGGCTAACAATACCACATGAAGAGAGTGAAAACCGTCATGAGTTTGAAGGTGAGTATTTTTTTATTTGTAATGGGTCTAGACATTGCTAGGGAAGCGAACTCATCCGGTAGATCGAACCTGGGTTACCTGCAAACGAAAGGTAACAAGATTAGCATTAATAAACCAACGGAAAATAATTTTAAGCATGAGCGCTTGTGAGAAAAGAGAGAACCATTGACACGTGTAAATTGTTGTTATGGTGGAAACCACAAAGTAACTCACAGGTTTCTCTAGTGTAGGGAAATGTTACCTCTCTGCCTAAATTGGTCATGACGAGCTTTGGTCACCGAGAGTCCTTCAGGGTTTGACAATCCGGACGAGGATAACAAGTGTTAGTGTTACTTTCACTAAGCATTGAAGACCATGGTACAAAAACAGTAGTGGAAGTCGATCGCTACCTCTTTTGACGTCGACCTATACACAAGCGGGAGGACACCTATCATTAGGAAGAGCTGGATGGAAGTAGAGTAGGTATTTGTGACATTGAGAAAGCTAACGTGGAAGGAAGTTGGTTGGTGGATGGTACGCCAACTTTTATGAGAGGAGTTTGTGTTACCCACTCGTTAATATTGGAATTTGGGTAGTCGTATTCACCCCAATTTGGGAAAGAAAATAAGAGCGTAAAAAGTTTTTGGGCAATAGGAGTATAGTGGTGGTGGATTAGTATAGACAACTTTGGGAAGCGTAAGTTAACTACACATGTAGTCAAAGTGGGTTATAATAAGTTTTATATTTGTTTTTCTTTTAGAAAGAAAGAAAGAAAGCAAGTATTTTTAACGTTCACGAGGTTAAAAATAGTCTATGAGACAGATTGTTTTTCCATTTGGCTTTTGTATTCGGCCCTTTTCTTGTGAAGTTTTACAATAATCACTCCCAGCTTCTCAACAAACTCTTTGCTGAATAGATTATCTCAAGAATTAGCTGCGAGAATATCTGCATAATTTTCCCTGCTGTCATTGAGGGCCTCACATTCTAAAATGAAATGTTTTTTTGTTTTCACTTTTGCGGACGAGCACAAAATACATACTCTTTCTTCCCACCTTTTATTTTGGCCTTTTCCAGCATCCTGTTTCACTATGGAGTTGATGAGAATTAGTCCTTAATTGAGCAATAAGAATTTTAGATCTCCAAGAAATATTGGCCCCTATGTACGCTTTTTGCTGATAGTTATGAGTGGGGTTAAACTCTTCAATGTAGTACTTCTTCTTTCTCTTTAGCTCTTTTTCCCAAGCACGTTTGTGGAACTTATCCATAACAAAAGTTTTTATCTCTTTACTTTTTGTAAGACACATACTCGAGCAAATGCCCAATTTATATATCCATATTTAAGAATGTTAAGAAGAGATGATAAAAAAGTAGTAATGACAAGCGTAGCCAATCTATATAATAATGTTGTGTTTACCTGTGTAAATATTTATGTGCACCACTACCTTATTGAAGTCTATAATATCGAAAGAGTCATGACGAAGGTTAAATGGAGTTTCTTGGAGAATGTGGTAATCTTTGTAGTGTTATCAATGTTATTTTAAAATCAAACTAGAGTAAATCCTTGGGAATTGGAAAAACACACACCACTTGGGAGGAAACTGATACTCAAGTTTATTAACAAATTTAATTCTATCTTTACCTTTGATATTGTGGATGCTTCAACAAGTGTTGTCCCTCGAGACTTTTAACTTTCCATGTGAAAATAAAATGGGTATTTACCTTGGCACCAAACCATAACAAAATCTATAATAAGGTTGAAACGATGATTAGAAGTGTAGTTTTGGTTTCCAAACTATAAGAGTACTTTTACCCCCAAAAAAAATAAATTTATATGGGGTGATGTTACAAATTGTATTAGAGCGAGGTTCCAAACACTAGGGCTTTATGGGTTCAAACTAAAAAAAACAGTTGTTTTAATAAATTAGGTGACTATTGCAGAATTATTTAAAAGAGGATCTTAACATAAAATCTTTTATACACTTATCATAAACAACAACAAATAACATTGTTGAAGAAACCAAGAAAACAATGCCAAGTGGACCTAAAATGTATGTAGAGTTGAACAATGAACAACCTCAAAAAAATTCATTAGAGTTACTTGAAACCATTAGAAGTATAAAGGCTAAATTCCAAAGTATTAAAGAAGACAATGAAAAATTATTGAAAGCAAGTAAAGAGGAAGAAGAAGTAAATGGAATCTTACTTAAGAATATGATTGAGATGAAACATAATAATAATATAGGACAAACCTCTATTAATGCTAAGAAGGAAGTCTCTAATGATGGATCTGATAAGAGAAGGGAACACACGGTGTTTAGTGATCAAGTAGAATCGATGACTCAGGAAAATAGCAATAACAAATTTGAAGACAACACCTTGCAAAAGGAAACACCTTAAAAGGTAAAAGGGAAATGGCATAGTGTTGAATTGACTTGTGAATTTAAAAAAATAAGATCACCTAGTTTTGATGGTGAGACTGAAGAAGGAGTAGAAGCTTGGCTCCTAAACATGGGGAAATACTTCTAGATTTATAATTACTCTGGGAACTTAAGGGCTAGATTGGCAGTATATCAGCTGAATGGGAAAGTTGTTATTTGGTGGTAGTAAAAAAAGACAGTAAACAAAATTAGGTGCACTGAGATCACTTGGAATATATTTAAAAAATACTTTAAACAAAAATACTTTAAGCAAAAATACTTAACTGAAAGGTATTTCGATGAAAAGGCTAAGGTGTTTCATGACCTTAGACTAGGATAGATGACCAACGAAGATTTTGTTAGCAAATTTGTAAATCTGATGAGGTATGTACTTACCTTAGAGAAGATAAATCAAAGGTACAATGGTTTATGAGTTGCCTGCCTGAAGCATATAATGATAAAATTGAGTTCCTTAATCCTAATATGATGGACGAGGCAATAAGACACACTAAATTGTGTTATACCCAATTTAAACAAAGGTATGAAAATATGAAAACATGGAAATATAAGAACAAAAATAACAAGTTTGATCCTAGAAAGAAACAATTTAAGTACCCATGCCATGCATCTCACAGTGCACTAGTTAAATGTAACAGGTTTACTGGACAACAATAAAGTGGATGAAATCATAATAATAGTAGACCAACTGATTTAGTAAATAAAAAAGCCATACCACCATTGCAATGTTGGGGTTGCAAGGAGCCTCACCTATACAAATATTACCCTTTGAAGAAGAATAGAAACTTGACGATGCATAATGTTCAGGAGGGAGTGGCAGTTAATGACATGGCACGGTGAAATCAGAAAATTAATGCGACTCTGGAGAATCCAAAGGATGATTATGAGTATGCCATGTTATAAATTGAAGGTATGATAAATAAAAAATATGTCTCTAATTTAATTGACCCTAGTGCAAGTTTAAGGTATGTTTCCCCTACGATTGTTGAGGACTGCAAAATGAATAAGGTAAAACATAATAAGTCTTAGTTAGTATGATTAGCCACTGGTACTATATGAAATGTAGTTGAACTAGTGAAAGGTTGTATGAGAACAATGAATGGAATGGAAACACATGTGTATTTGAATATATTACCTTTGGGATCCTATGACATACTCATAGGAATGTATTGGCTTGAAAAGAATGCAGTTGTAGTGAATTGTAAAAACAAAAATTTTGATTTCTTAAATGAGATGGGACAGAATAGAACTATTAAGGGAATATGTCGTGATGTATCGGTAAGGCATAGTTTTTCTTTATAGTTGAAACATAATTCTAGAAATGGTTGTGAAATGTATGTTGCAAATATAAATTAAAGTCTAGACGAGATGGTTGACCATTTGTTCACTCATGATCCTATATTGAGTAAGTTTCAGGGTATATTTCCAGAAGAAATTTTACGACTACCTCCTAGAAGGGATATAGATTTTATGATAGATTTGGTATCGGGATCAACACCAATATATAAAGCGCCATATAGGATGAGTATTCCTGAACTGAGTTAACTAAAAATGTAGCTTCAAGAGCTATTAGATAAGAAGTATATTAGACCCAATGTGTCTCCATGGGGTGCATCGGTCTTATTCATGAAAAATAAATATGGAACTTTTAGGCCATGCATTCATTTTTGACAATTGAAAAAAATGATTATAAAAAATAAGTACCGTTTACCTTGAATTGATGACCTATTTGACTAGGCTGGAGAGGCTAAAATATTCTCTAAGCTAGATTTAAGGTTAGGTTATCATCATATCAGGATAAAAGATGAAGGCATACATAAAAATTCTTTTAGAACTAGGTATGGAAAATATGAATTCATAGTGGTACCCTTTGGATTAACAAATTCTCCCGCAACGTTTATGTGCCTCATGAATAGTGTGCAAAGAAAATATTTGGATAAATTTTTTATAGTTTTTATAGATGATATATTGATCTATTCCAAAACAAAGGAGGAACATGAAGAACATCTCGAGTTGGTTCTACAAACTTTAAGGGAACATTAGTTCTATGAAAAGTATAGTAAGTGTGAATTTTATCAGAGTAAGGTACATTACTTAAGACATGTGATTTCCGGAGAGGGAGTTTTTGTTGACCCTAAAAAGGTCAAATCCATATTGAATTGGCCAGTTCCAAAAGATGTTTCAGATATCCGGTCTTTTATGGGTATTACAGGTTATTATAGGAGATTCATTCAAGGGTTTTGAAAATTGGCTTACCAAATTACTTCTTTACAGAAAAAGTGAACCAGGTTTAAATGGACAGAAAAATGTCACGAAAGTTTTGAGAAGTTAAAAGAGTTGTTAACCACTGCACCTATTTTAAAAGTATCACTTAAAGGGAAGGGAAATACACTTCTTTTGATAAACATCACTTAAATGCAAGATGTACTAGGTGTTTGTCTTTCCTAAGCAAGTTCAATTTTATTATAGAACACATTAAAGGGAATAAAAATAAGGTGGTAGATGCACTTAGTAGGAATTTAAATGCAATTTCTAGTAGCAACATCCAATTTGATTTAAAACAATAATTTGAAGTGGCAACAGAAAAATATGAGGAGTACAAAAAAATTTGAGGAAATTGTGAGATGGAGTCTCGAACTAACAAAGAGTCAAAATTCAGTTGCATCCTATAAAGTTTAATTTTGTATAAGAACAGACTTTTTGTGCCAAACAATTCAGAACTGAAAAAGTGAATACTAGGAGAGGTTCACAAGAAACCATATTCGGGCCATTAGGGGTATCAAAAGAAAATAAAAGTGTTAAACAAAGAATATTTTTGGCTAGGTGTTTAGAATGCCAACGGGTTAAAGTAGAGCACCAACACCCGAGTGAAATATTATAGCCCATACCCATTCCATAGTAGAAATGGGAGGTGATCAGTATGGATTTCATCCCTTGGTTACACATAACAAATAAGCACAATGATTCGATTATTGATGTGATTGATAAACTTACAAAAGCATCACACTTTATTTTGGTAAAATCCACCTATAAAGCTATAAATATTGCAAAAAAAATTTATGAAGGAAAATTTTAGGATGGATCGGTTGCCTAAAACAATCATTTTTGATAGAGACACATAATTTATTTCCAATGTATGGAAGACTTTTTTTAGTGGAATGGATACACAACTAAATTTTAGCATTTCTTACCATCCTCTAACTGAAGGTCAGACCGAAAGGACTAACCGTATTGTTGAGGATATGTTGCGACTGTACATTATGGATTTCCCAACAAAATGGGAAGATTATCTTCACTTAATTGAATTTGCATACAACAATGGTTATCATCCATCGTTAAAGATGAGTTCTTTTGAAAGTATTATATGGTTGAAGGTGTAGAACACCCATGAGGTGGGATAATACCGTCGACAAGATTATTGTAGGGTCAGACATGTTAAAAGGAAAGGAAACAATAGTGCAGAAAGGAAAACAAATTTTGAGAAGTGCACAGGACACACATAAAATCTATGGATACTAAAAAAGGACACACCTGGAATTTAATGTTTGAGACCATGTTTACATAAAAATAAAACCCATAAACAATTCAATCGGACTTTGAAAGAGTTCTTAGTTATCACCACGATATTGTGAACCTTTTGAAGTGTTAGCCAGAGTAGGATGAGTAACCTACCATATTGCACTACAAATCCACTTGAAAATACATAATTTGTTTCATGTTTCATTATTGAAGAAATAAGTGTCTGATATATCTCATGTTGTAAATTTGAATGTGATCCAGTTGGAATTAGAGGGCGAGTTTCAAGTGGAACTGCTACATATACTCGACAGGAAAGAAACTATGTTGAGGAATAGAGCCATTGCCCAGGTTAAAGTACAGTGGAGGCACTTTAGTTCTGAGGAGGCTACTTGGGAAATGGAAGAGGCTATGAGGAAATCCTACCCATTTATGTTCCAAAGTTGGGATGCGTGATTGGAACACCGAGGATGGTGTTCAGTTCAAGGGGGGAAGGATGTAACATCCCTCCAATTTAAATATTTGAATAATCTTAGGTGATTGTGAATATTGAGTTATGACATTGGGAAAAACTATGATTAATATTTTGATCATCATAGATAATTGGTGGTGAAAAATATTTATGTAAAATTATTTTTAATTTTATTTTATTTAAATATTACTTGACATAAATTGATGAGAGCACCTAGCTATGATAAAATAAATTCTTTATTCCATGGGAAAAGTGAAAAAAAGATAGAAACCACCAGGGTAAAAGTGATTTATATCCACGAGGAAAACTGTGAAACTACGCCCAAAAGTGTGGGAGGTTAGGAAACAATATGCCAAGAACTTAGGCCAAGACTCCCAAGAGTTAGGGAGAAGGCTAACTAGAAAAAAAGAAAGAAAAGACCTAGGTAGTCTATTATGATTCCATGATTGGTAAAAAAATGGGGAAGAAAAAAAAATTTGGTGTAAATTGGACGTTGTTGAGTAGTTGTGCATAGTTTAGATCTTGATAGTTCTGAGAGAGAACCAAGTTCTGCAAATTACCTGGAGAAGGTTCTTGATATTTTCATTTTCCTATGGAATAAATTATTTTTTTCGGGGGTGACAAGAGTTAGCATTTTGTGGCTGCTCTAGTCTATGGTTGGGAGGAGTTGGTCTCTCTCTTCAATTTGAATTTTTCCTAGTAAATCATTGTGGTTCAGATATGGTAATCTACTTTTTTTTTATTTTTTTTGTAATCTACTTTTTTTTTTAATTTTTTTTTTTAAATTAATTACATTTTCAGATAACTAGTTAAATCTATTAAATGTATTCTTAGCAATATATTTCTAGAGATATTTGTGGACATTTTGAAGTGTTAGGACCAGTAACCTACCATTTTGCACTACCAATCCACATGAAAATACATAATTTGTTTCATGTTTCATTATTGAAGAAATATGTGTCTTATATATCTCATGTTGTAAATTCGAATGTGATCTAGTTGGAACCATAGGGCAAGTTTTAGGTGGAACCGCTACATATACTCAAAGGAAAGAAACTATGTTGTAGAATAGAGCCATTGCCCAGGATAAAGTACACTGGAGGCACTTTAGTTATGAGGAGGCTACTTGGGAAATGGAAGAGGCTATGCGGAAATCCTACCCATTTATGTTCCAAAGTTGGGATGAGTGATTGCAACATCGATGATGGTGTTCAGTTCAAGGAGAGAATGATGTAACATCCCTTCAATTTAAATATTTGAATAATTTTAGGTGATTGTGAATATTGAGTTATGACATTGGGAAAACCTATGATTAATATTTTGATCATCATAGATAATTGACGATGAAAAATATTTATGTAAATATTATTTTTAATTTAATTTTATTTAAATATTACTTGACATAAATTGATGAGAGAACCCAACTATGATAAGAGAAATTATTTATTCCGTGAGAAAAGTGAAAAAAGGATGGAAACCACAAGGGTAAAAGTGATTGAAATCCACTACGAAAAGTGTGAAGCTACCCCCAAAAGTGTGGGAGGTTAGGAAACAAGATACCAAGAAGTTTTGAGAAAGAAGTTCTCCAAATTAAGTGAAGAAGGTTCTTGATATTTTTATTTTCCTGTGGAATAAAGCATTTGGCTGGGGGGTGACAAGAGTTATCATTATGTGGCTGCTCTGGTCTATGGTTGGGTGAAGTTGGACTCTCTCTTCAATTTGTCCCAGTAAATCATTGGGGTTGAGATATGGTAATCTACTTCTTCTTTTTTTTTAAGAAATTGTTAGCTTAAATATTTACATTTTCAGATAACTAGTGAAATCATTTTCAAGCTAGCTGGATGATAAACTTTACCTTCTATTAAATGTGTTCTTAGTAATATATTTCACATTTTCAGATAACTAGTGAAATCATTTTCAAGCTAGCTGGATGATAAACTTTACCTTCTATTAAATGTGTTCTTAGTAATATATTTCTAGAGATGTTTTTGTTACAAAAGAAAATGTGGAAGTATAAATAACTAGAGAATTCTTAGCTGGATCATTATTGGTAAAGGAAGCTTAAATATTCATAATTAAATATTTTGATTTGTGTTTCGCATACAAATATACTAACAGAAGTAATAATTGAATATGACCTAAACATTATTCTTGTTTAGGATTCATCTGCAGCAAAGGCGACATAAAGAAAGAATCAATGAGTTCTGCAAGAACATTTACTGGAGCATTCTTAGACAAATCAATTTTCTTGTTGCATAGATAGAATAAAAATAATATGCATGTTATTTGTGGCTATAGACTAGATTCTTTTTATTATTTTCAATAATTAGAAATACTAAAATATTGTGTATGTAACCAAAATTTTCCAATGCCTGACAGAGGGTTCGTTCTTGGATGTTGTGAGGTATATCCATCTCTGTAGCAGAAGACATCAATATAGATTAGAAGAAAGAAAACAAATGCTTAGCAGAAGAAGAATGATCGTTCAAGATGGAGTTTGTAGTAAGCAACAAACTTTACCTGCAATATTTAAAGGAATTCATCGACATTTGAATGGAGAGCTCGAAGATAGCATAAAAAGAACCATGATATTGGCCATGAGGTCTCTGTATGTAACATGAGACATAATCATTGTGTAGAAATAAAAGATTAAATATCTTATGAAGGAGAGACTATTTAGAATGAAACCTAGAATAAGTAAAATATATTTACATATTTTTTTCTTAGGACTAACACCACAAAAGAGAGTCGAGCGCAATGAGGGATTGTTTTCTAACAATACCACCTTAAGAGAGTGAAAATCGTCATGATTTTGAAGGTGAGTAGTTTGTATTCGTAACGGGTCTGGACATTGACAGGGAGGCGAACTCCTCCTGTAGATCGAACCTGGGTTACATGAAAACAAAAGGAAACAAGATTAGCGTTAATAAACCAACGACAAATAAATCTTAAGCATGAATTCCTGTGAGAAAAGAGAGAACCATCGATACCTGTAAACTGTTGTTATGGTGGAAACCACAAAGTAACTCACGGGTTTCTCTGGTGTAAGGAAATGTTAGCTCTGTGCCTAAATTGGTCATGACAAGCTTATGAGAAGGAAAGATAACATAGGGGTTTGTTCACCGAGAGTCCTTCAGGGTTTGACAATATGGACGAGGCTAGCAAGTGTTAGTGTTACATTCACTTCGCATTTAAGACCATGGTACAAAAACGGTAGTGTGAGTCAATCGTTACTCCTTTTAACGTCGACCTCTACACAAGCAGGAGGACACCTGATGCTAGGAAGAGTGGGAGGGAAGTAGAGAGGAGTTGGTGTTACCCACTCGTTACCGAAACAAATATTCACTATAGATCGATGTTTATGTCGGAATCTAGGTAGTTGTATTCACCCCGATTCAGGAAAGACTGCAAGAGCGTAAATCGTCTGTGGGGTCGTAGGATTATAGTGGTGGCGGATTAATATAGACAACTTTGGGAAGGGTGAGTTATCTACCTGTGTAGTCAAAGTGGGTTATAATAAGTTTTATATTTCTTTCTGTTTTATATATACATATTTAAGAAGGTTAAGAAGATAAGATAAGTAAGTAGTAATGACAAGCCTAGCCAATCTATATAACGATGTTGTGTTTACTTGTGTAAATATTTATGAGCGCCACTGCCTTATTGAAATATATAATTTGGAAAGAGTCACTACGAAGGATAAATGGAGTTTCTTTGAGAATGTGGAAATATTTGTAGTGCTATCAATGTTATTTTAAAATCAAACTAGAGTAAATCCCCACGAATTAGAGGAAACTTATACTCAAGTTGATTAACAAATATAATTGCATCATTACCATGGAGATTGTGTGGATTCTTCAACAAGTGTTGTCGTTGGAGACTTTTAACTTACCATGTGAAAAGAAAATGGATATACATTAAGAGTAGTAATGTTCCCCTGCCAAATCATAACAAAAACTATAGTAAGGTTGAAACGATGATTAGATTAGAGGTATAGTTTTGGTTTCCAATCTATAAGCGTACTTTTACAACAAAGGAAAATAAAATGGGGTGATGTTAAAAAAGAACATAAAAATTCATACAAAGAATACATTTTTAAGATATTTATAAGGATAAATAAATAGAAGAGAATTTATACAAATCCCTTTATAATTATTGTTTGTATCCTTATTGTGTCTAGTTTTACAAGAATTTTTAGACATATGAAATATAAAAAATATGGTGAAAATTTATAATAGAGTTGTATATGACATGAAAATAAATAATTAAATAAATATATAGAACTATTCAATTGCAAACTTATTATGATTGTAGGTTTCTTTATCTTTTGGATTCTATATCTTATTTAATTTGCAAACAATTATGAAGATATTTTTTCTTCATACATGAAATAAAAAAGATATTAAAAAATAGAAAAAATATTTCTTAAAACTCAATGTT
>JASDQU010103139.1:198468-211766 GCA_032191745.1 Picea mariana
AGTCAATTTGTCCTAGTAAATCTTGTTTAATGTCTAGACCTAGGACTCAGGCAGTCTATGAGTCTACGGTTGGGAGTCAATTTGTCCTAGTAAATCTTGTTTAACGTCTATTAAATATGTTAGGATTCATCTGCAGAAACCTAGTAAAAGAATTATTCTTGTTTAGGATTCATCTACACCAAGAAAGAACGACTCCACAAGTTATGCAATAATGTAGCATTCTTAAACAAATCCATTTTCTTGTTGCACAAATAAATAAAAAATAATATCCATGTTATTTGTGGCTATAAACTAGATTCTTTTTATTATTTTCAATAATTAGAAATACACAACTATTGTGTATGTAACCATAATGAACGATAAATTATGTATTAGAAACATTGGGTAGTTACAAAATCAACCTAGCCTTTGTATGAAAATATCCACATGGAACACAAAAGAAACTACCACATTAATGTTATAAACAAAGGTAGTATTCATCATCCATATACAAAACAAGAAAGAGGGTCATAATATAAGAACCATTCTAAAATATATGTAAGTTTTAAGAGGTTGAAACCCCATAGGTAGGGCCAGCTATTAACCCTATGATATCATGTCCAGAGTAAACTATTATAGAACGAGTCTGCATAGAGATTAGGTGAAAGAAATTTAAATAAGTCTCTACATGTATCAGTAAAACCCTTGCAAACTGTAGCGAACTTGCTTGAACCATACTGCCAGTCACCACGATGTGGGTTAATAGTGGATATATCAAGGAACCATCGATATTCTTGAGTCAGTAGTGACACATAGTTTACCTTTTCTTTTCCAGTTTCCAGTTTAAAAACCTCAGAGCAGAAAGGTTGTATCCCTTGTGTTAAATTTTTCCAATGCATGACATGTTAGAATCAAAGAGATGTGCTCGTTTTCACATAGACAATATAGCAATATTGTCGCCCAACCATAGGCACAAAGGCCACCTACCCCCGAGCAGCTTAAACTTGACAGAAAGAATAAATCTCATAGCAGACCAATAACCAACCAAAGGTAGCACACCTTTTTCCAAGGGTAGAGCACCAAGCAAGATTAACCAAAAACCAAGAAGAAATTCCAAACCATAACCAAGAGACCAAGTCCTACCAAAATCCAAAATTCCAGTTGCAGCAGTTGTAGCTACACTCCCTCTTCAAACTTGTGCACCACTAGTCTTATACAATTGTGAGTGAGTGAGTGCCAAATGAGCTCTAGTGACCTCTATTTATACTGCTCTAACTTACTTGACTAGGCTGAATTCTCTTTCTGGAGGCTAATAAATCATTATTAAATATTCTCTTGAGTCAAATTGTCTTCTAGGTTTATTATCCAATGTTTTAGGGATTCTCTTACTTCCCAGAATATTCTAGTCTCCTCAAAGGTTACACATAGAGGTTAATAGCTCATGCAGCTACCATACTATCAACACTCCCTCCTAGCTAGGGAGGTATTAAAAGAAATGGTCTTAAGCAAAAACATACCATTCAACTGGTAGCATCATCATAGCCACACGAGATATCTCATGATTAGGTAGATCAACTCACGAGCAACATCATCACTATCTGTATCATTGATAGAAACAATTGCATCATCTATCTAATCCATACTCTATCTGAGTAATTGGGCATGATGTTCAATAAGTCACTCACTCCATAGAGTGATACAAGGACCATTCTTCTAATCTCGACATACATCCTAGAAGAATGATTGTCCCAACAAATGTTGAAAGCTACGCCATGGGCTCCAAAAACCATTCCTATAATAATGTTAGTTTAGAAATATTTTGTAATTGGGTCATATGTACCATAGAGATCTATCTCTACCTGTATGACTTGGAAAATATCAGTCCTGAACCATTTTCCTAATCGGGCCACAATCTATGCCTTAGGAAAATATCATTCCATGATATGTCAATAAACTATCAACCTGGACCATTCTCCACAGAGAGGATACATGTCCACCATCAATCTGTTTTGTCTGTACCATTCTCCACCTAGAAAATTTCTATCCACCAGCACACTGACTATCCATTTAGCTGGAAATCAACTCCAACACTAGTGGTAGTCTCCATGGAACTTAGATAGTATCATATTGCTACTATAATTGCATCCAATAGAGAACAATTGTGTCTATACATAGTAGTATAAAACTATTATCCAGTGGTACACAACCACTCCTAGTAGCACACCGCTACTAACCAGTGACACACAATCACTACCAATGGATCACATCCACCATAGTAGCATACAATTACTGTCGAGAGACATACAGTCTTCACAAAAGTCATATCATTTGATATCAACCTGCATAAAGAATACCATGATACAAATTGAGTCATCTGGGCCATTCTTCCACTCACAACTATGATATATGGAAGAGAATATTCCATCAAAAAGTAAAACATCCTCCATGGGCTATCTAGACTATTCTTCCCAAGCATAGAAGAATAATTGTCCCTAATTTATGAGCCTGAACCATTCACCTAACTGGGCCATTCCTCCAACAATAATCATAGTGCAACCTTGAGAGAATGAGTCTACCCTAGGATATGTATGTGCCTGATTGTTGAACCTAGACCATTCACCTAATTGGGCCATTCCTCTCGCACTAATCACAATGCAACCTAGAGAGAATGAGTCTTCCCTAGGGAATGATTGTTCGTACCATTTCCTATGGAAATGACTGTCCTGTACCAACCTCGAATATGGACCATTCTTTGAAACTGCTCACAACTGTGAACTTCGAAAGAATGATTGCTCGCAGAAGCAGACTGTTCTACTTGACCACTACTTAGAGTGACTACCAAGAAGAATTATTGTCCTAGACCATTCCTTCACACTGGCCATAAGAGGAATCATTTCCTATGGTACATCAACAATCTATGTGGACCATTTTCATTAAGAAAATATCTATCCGATCTGGACCATTTTTCGAACTGGAAAATGATTGTCGGTCAGAAATCTTGAACCACTTTTCAGAGTGGAAAGAAACTTCCCAACCTGGACCATCTTACGAACTTGAAAATGATTTTCCATTAATCAATATCAAATCAGTGCTCTCTCCCAAACTGATAGTAATCACTTCCTTTTTCAATAAGTAAGTCATCTCCACGAGCCCCAACTTGTCCCTTAAGTATGCAAAATTTTCATCTTAGATAGAGGCCTTACCAAAATATTTACTATCTCCTCATCTATTGAGATGTATTGGAGAACCACTTCTCCCCTTTGGAATTTATCACAGAGAATATAGTGCTTGATCTCAATGTTTTTCGAGCTGTCATGGAACACCTGGTTCTATGAAAGTTTCACATAACTCTGATCATCACAATATATCACGGTTGAATTCAACACCTGATCAAACAGTCCAGAAACCAACTTGCGTTGCCACAATGCTTCTGTACAAGCATCACAAGATGCAATATACTCTACTTCTGCAGTGTCGAGTGAAACAGACTTATGTTTTCTACTAGCCCATGATATCATGGAAAATCTCAAACTTAAGCATATCCAAGTAGCCCTTCTTCTGTCATCTTCACTCCCTGCCCAATCTGAATCGATAAATCCATGCAACTGTATATCATAACTCAAACGTCCCACAAGGAAAATATTTGACTGAATATTCTCCAAATACATTAACAAGCCAATCAATTTTTGATACATTGATGGGTCTACTGGATCAAAGTCTCTCAACTTCTTCAGATTTGTCGTCATGGGAGTTTGCCATGGATTTGCAATCCATCATCCAATAATTTTGAAGAACTATTTCAATATACTTCCTCTATTATAGGAATTTTTCACCACGCTTCTTCTATACATGAGAGGCTCTGCATCAAGTTTAATTGAATCCATACAAGGTTTTCTTCCATCTGCATATAAGGGTCTCTTTCTGGTATACCTCAAAACCTTGAGGTTTCTCTACATACACTTCTTCTTCAATTACTTTGTTGAGAAGAAATTTTTTTACATTCATCTGATGTAAACTCCAACCCATGGATACTACAGGAGATATAAAGACTCATGTAGAGGTATGTTTGGTTACTGGAACAAGTTGTCATCATAGTCTTCTTCGTCCTTCTGGGAGAACCCTCTAGCCCTGAGTCTTTCCTTGTATCTATCAATGCTCAAGTATTTTTCACAATTTCTCACATACATTGTTCTTCATCACAACTTCTTTCCATTCCTTTTACTTGACTGCTTCTAGTGGATTCAAATTGGTTCAATTGGTTGTTCTGAATTTTTCTTTCTTTCTTGTAATCTTCATTTTCTTCCTCATGTTTTTCTTCAATGTTTGAGTCCATGGAACCTTCTATAGATTGCATTCCTTTCTTTCCTAAAGGCCCCAACCTTCCATCATAGGAACATAAATGTAGATGGACAACCAAGAATATTCAAGGCTTATTTTCGAAGAAGAGTTCTTCTAGAATCAATTTGAACACGTGTTGCTTATCATGGTTCCTAATTCTAATTAAGAACATGGAAAAATACTTCATGGTATTCACAGATTCTTCAATAGATCATATCATTGGGTATTAAATCCCTCTTAATCCCAGATTCATGCCTGAAATAGAAATATGCATGCTCTTCTTTTGGAATTATGTGAACATCTCCCTCCATCTAAGAGATTCCATTCTTTCTTCTACTGCATCTATCTTTGATTTCTGCAAAGTGTCACAAGCCTATTCTGATTTCCTTTTATTCCCGACTTCCTTCGAGTTTGACTCCTCTGAGTATCTTTAAGTTTATTTCTATCTGTTCTAATTGCTACCCATCTCACAATTGTGTCATCCTTATAAAATTCTTCTATGACAACTTCCAGAAGGATTGTTCATTAAACATATTTTATAACGGTACCTACCCGCATCAAGAATAACAAGAGAAAACAAGAAATATCTATCTAGAGGAAATGTTAGTTCAACTTGCGAACAAGTACAATAAGCATCTATATCAATAGTATTCATATGCAGTCGAGTAGTCATTACACCTAGCAATAATAGAATCTTTCAAAGCCTTCTTTCACAATTTGTATTGTAGCAACTATCACCCTTGAAATACACAAATTTGAAGCTTAACAATTTAATCAAACCTGGAACCTGAAGGCTCAACTGCTATGGAGGGTGCACTGTTCCTCTGAATGCACTGAGTCCAATATTACATCTTGGGAAAGGTCTCTAATACTTTTTCATGCAAACACACTCATGTTATGCTAAATGATATAACTTAGATAGCATATACAAGTGCATACCTTTGAAACCTTGTAGCATCGTCCATCTTGTCTTCCAGTCTGAAACTAGATATCGTCTTCACAAGAAGAGATTAGAAACTCAATTAAAATATTCAATGATTAGAAAAATCTAGAGACTCTAAAATTTCGTCTTTGCCCACAAATTCTATTTGACCAGAAGTCAACCTTTGACTTTGACTTTGACTTTGACCAAAAATTCAAACCTGATGTTTTTTCTCGCTAAGAGTACCAAGAGGTGCGCTAGGCTAGGTTGCACTAGGATGTCAAGAAATTAGGTCAAATGTTTCATCATAAGTGGCCGAACAAAAGGGTTAGGGTTTGTTGGAGCTAGATAATCAAAAAACTTAGCTTGAGCTGTAACTGGTGCGACAACGAGCTTAAAAAATAACTTCCCAATCTATCTTCCAGTGGTTAGACTATTTGAATATAGTGTGGGCCCATAACCTGTTAGAATAAAAGAGATGTGATTGTTTTTCCATAGACAATATATCAATATTGTCACCCAACCATAGGCACAAAGGCCACCCCCGAGCACCTTAACCTTGACATAAAGAATAATTTTGGTAGCACACCTTTCTCCAAGCGTAGCGCACCAAGAAAGAATAACCAGAGACCAAGGAGAAATTCCAAACCATAATCAAGACACCAAATCCAACCAAAATCCAAAATCCTAGTTGGAGCTGCAATGCCTCTTATAACTTGTGCACCAATAGTCTTATGCAGTTGTGAGAGAGTGAGTGTCAAATGAGCTCTAGCGCCCTCTATTTATACTACTCTAACTCACTTGACTGGGATGACTTCTCTTTTCGGAGGCTAATAACTCAATATTAAATATTCTCTTGAGTCGACTTATCTTCTATGCTTATTATCCAACGTTTTAGGGTTTAGCTTGCTTCCAAGAATATTCTAGTGTCGTCAAAAGTTACACTTAGAGACTAATACCTCATGTAGCTACCATAATATCAACATGACAGAGGGTTATTTATTGGATGTCGTGAGGTACGTCCACCTTTATAGAAGAAGACATAAGTATAGATTAGAAGCAGGAACACAAACTCTTAGCGGAATAAGAATGACCGTTCAAGATAGAGTTTTTAGTAAGAAACAGACTTTGCCTGCAATATTTAAAGGGATTCATCCACGTTTGAATACAAATCTCGATGATAGCGTAGACACAACCATGATCTTTGCCGTGAGGTCTCTCTGTGTGTGAGAGGAGACAAAATCACCTTTTAGAAATGAAAGATTAAATATTTGATGGAGGGACTATTTAGAATACAAAATAGAATAAGTAAAATGTATTTACATGTGTTGTTCGAAGGAGTAACACCACGAAAGAGAGCAGAGTGCAACGAGGGTTTGTTGGCTAACAATACCACATGAAGAGAGTGAAAACCGTCATGAGTTTCAAGGTGAGTATTTTTTTATTTGTAATGGGTCTAGACATTGCTAGGGAAGCGAACTCATCCGGTAGATCGAACCTGGGTTACCTGCAAACGAAAGGCAACAAGATTAGCATTAATAAACCAACGGAAAATAATTTTAAGCATGAGCGCTTGTGAGAAAAGCGAGAACCATTGACACCTCTCTGCCTAAATTGGTCATGACGAGCTTCCAGGAAGGAAATATGACATAGGGGTTTGGTCACCGAGAGTCCTTCAGGGTTTGACAATCCGGACGAGGATGACAAGTGTTAGTGTTACTTTCACTAAGCATTGAAGACCATGGTACAAAAACAGTAGTGGGAGTCGATCGCTACCTCTTTTGACGTCGACCTATACACAAGCGGGAGGACACCTATCATTAGGAAGAGCTGGATGGAAGTAGAGTAGGTATTTGTGACACAGAGAAAGCTAACGTGGAAGGAAGTTAGTTGGTTGATGGTACGCCAACTTTTATGAGAGGAGTTTGTGTTACCCACTCGTTACTGAAAAAAAATCTTCATTATAGATCGAAGTTAATATTGGAATTTGGGTAGTCGTATTCACCCCAATTTGGGAAAGAAAATAAGAGCGTAAAAAGTTTTTGGGTCATAGGAGTATAGTGGTGGTGGATTAGTATAGACAACTTTGGGAAGCGTAAGTTAACTACACATGTAGTCAAAGTGGGTTATAATAAGTTTTATATTTGTTTCTCTTTTATATATCCATATTTAAGAATGTTAAGAAGAGATGATAAGAAAGTAGTAATGACAAGCGTAGCCAATCTATATAATAATGTTGTGTTTACCTGTGTAAATATTTATGTGCACCACTACCTTATTGAAGTCTATAATATCGAAAGAGTCATGACGAAGGTTAAATGGAGTTTCTTAGAGAATGTGGCAATCTTTGTAGTGTTATCAATGTTATTTTAAAATCAAACTAGAGTAAATCCTTGGGAATTGGAGAAACACACACCACTTGGGAGGAAACTGATACTCAAGTTTATTAACAAATTTAATTTTATATTTACCTTTTGATATTGTGGATGCTTCAACAAGTGTCGTCACTCGAGACTTTTAACTTTCCATGTGAAAATAAAATGGGTATACAGTGAGAGTAGTAATGTTCATCTTGGCACCAAACCATAACAAAATCTATAATAAGGTTGAAACGATGATTAGAAGTATAGTTTTGGTTTCCAAACTATAAGAGAACTTTTAACAAAAAAAAAATTGATGGGGTGATGTTACAAATGGTATTAGAGCGAGGTTCGAAACACTAGGGCTTTATGGGTTCAAACCCAAAAAAAAAACAGTTGCATTAATAAATTAGGCGACTATTGCAAAATTATTTAAAAGAGGATCTTAACATAAAATCTTTTATGCACTTATCATAAACAACAACAAACAACATGGTTGACGAAACCGGGAAAACAATGCCAAGTGGACCTAAAATGTATGTAGAGTTGAACAATGAACAACCTCAAAAAAATTCATTAGAGTTACTTGAAACCATTAGAAGTATAAAGGATAAATTCCAAAGTATTAAAGAAGACAATGAAAAATTATTGAAAGCAAGTAAAGAGCAAGAAGAAGTAAATGTAATCTTACTTAAGAATATGATTGAGATGAAACATAATAATAATATAGGACAAACCTCTAGTAATGCTAAGAAGGAAGTCTCTAATGATGGATCTGGTAAGAGAAGGGAACACATAGTGTTTAGTGATCGAGTAGAATCAATGACTCAGGAAAATAGCAATAACAACTTTGAAGACAACACCTTGCAAAAGGAAACACCTAAAAAGGCAAAAGGGAAATGGCATAGTGTTGAATTGACTGGTGAATTTAAAAAAATCAGATCACCTAGTTTTGATCATGAGACTGAAGAAGGAGCAGAAGCTTGGCTCCTAAACATGGGGAAATACTTCTAGATTTATAATTACTCTGGGAACTTAAGGGCTAGATTGGCAGTATATCAGCTGAATGGCAAAGTTGTTATTTGGTGGTAGTAAAAAAAGACAGTAAACAAAATTAGGAGCAGTGAGATCACTTGGAATATATCTAAAAAATACTTTAAGCAAAAATACTTAACTGAAAGGTATTTCGATGAAAAGGCTAAGGAGTTTCATGACCTTAGACTAGGATAGATGACCAACAAAGATTTTGTTAGCAAATTTGTAAATCTGATGAGGTACGTACCTTACCTTAGAGAAGATAAATCAAAGGTACAATGGTTTATGAGTTGCCTACCTCAAGCATATAATGATAAAACTGAGTTCCTTAATCCTAATACGATGGTCGAGGCAATAAGACACGCTAAATTGTGTTATACCCAATTTAAACAAAGGTATGAAAATATGAAAACATGGCAATATAAGAACAAAAATAACAAGTTTGATCCTAGAAAGAAACAATTTAAGTACCCATGTCATGCATCTCACAGTGCAACAGTTAAATGTAACAGGTTTACTGGACAACAACAAAGTGGATGAAATCATAATAGTAGTAGACCAACTGATTCAGTAAATAAACAAGCCATACCACCATTGCAATCTTGGGGTTGCAAGGAGCCTCACCTATACAAATATTACCCTTTGAATAAGAATAGAAACTTGACGATGCATAATGTTCAGGAGGGAGTGACAGTGAACGACATGGCACAGTGAAATCAGAAAATTAATGCGGCTCTGGAGAATCCAAAGCATGATTATGAGTATGCCATGTTATAACTTGAAGGTATGATAAATAAAAAGTATGTCTCTAATTTAATTGACCCTAGTGCAAGTTTAAGGTATGTTTCCCCTACGATTGTTGAGGACTGCAAAATGAATAAGGTAAAACATAATAAGTCTTGGTTAGTATGATTAGCCACTGGTACTATCTGAAATGTAGTTGAACTGGTGAAAGGTTGTATGAGAACAATGAATGGAATGGAAACACATGTGTATTTGAATATATTACCTTTGGGATCGTATGACATACTCATAGTAATGTATTGGCTTGAAAAGAATATAGTTGTAGTGAATTGTAAAAACAAAAATTTTGATTTCTTAAATGAGATGGGATAGAATAGAACCATTAAGGGAATATGTCATGATGTATCGGTAAGGTATAGTTTTTCTTTATAGTTGAAACATAATTCTAGAAATGGTTGTGAAATGTATGTTGTAAATATAAATGAAAGTCTAGACGAGATGATTGACCATTTGTTGACTCATGATCCTATATTGAGTAAGTGTCAGGGTGTATTTCCGGAAGAAATTTTAGGACTACCTTCTAGAAGGGATATAGATTTTATGATAGATTTTGTACTAGGATCAACACCAATAAATAAAGCGCCATATAGGATGAGTATTCCTGAACTGAGTTAACTAAAAATGCAACTTCAAGAGCTATTAGATAAGAAATATATTAGAGCCATTGTGTCTCCATGGGGTGCACCAGTCTTATTCGTGAAAAATAAATATGGAACTTTTAGGCCATGCATTCATTATTGACAATTGAAAAAAATGATTATAAAATAAGTACCCTTTACCTTGAATTGATGACCTATTTGACTAGGTTGGAGAGGCTAAAATATTCTCTAAGATAGATTTAAGGTTAGGTTATCATCATATCAGGATAAAAGATGAAGGCATACATAAAAATTCTTTTAGAACTAGGTATGGACAATATGAATTCATAGTGATACCCTTTGGATTAACAAATTCTCCCGCAATGTTTATGTGCCTCATGAATAGTGTGCGAAGAAAATATTTGGATAAGTTTTTGATAGTTTTTATAGATGATATATTGATCTATTCCAAAACAAAGGAGGAACATGAAGAACATCTCGAGTTGGTTCTACAAACCTTAAGGGAACATCAGTTCTATGAAAAGTATAGTAAGTGTGAATTTTATCAAAGTAAGGTACAATACTTAAGACATGTGATTTCTGGAGAGGGAGTTTTTGTTGACCCTAAGAAGGTCAAATCCATATTGAATTGGCCAGTTCCAAAAGATGTTTCAGATATCCGATCTTTTATGGGTATTACAGGTTATTATAGGAGATTCATTCAAGGGTTTTGAAAATTGGCTTACCATATTACTTCTTTACAGAAAAAGTGAACCAGGTTTAAATGGACAGAAAAATGTCACGAAAGTTTTGAAAAGTTAAAAGAGTTGTTAACCACCACACCTATTTTAAAAGTAGCACTTAAAGGGAAGGGAAATGCACTTCTTTTGATAAAAATCACTTAAATGCAAGACGTGCTAGGTGTTTGTATTTCCTAAGCAAGTTCAATTTTATTATAGAACACATTAAAGGGAATAAAAATAAGGTGGTAGATGCACTTAGTAGGAATTTAAATGCAATTTCTAGTAGCAACATCAAATCTGATTTAAAAAAATAAATTGAAATGGCAGCAGGAAAAGATGAGGAGTACAAAAAAATTTGAGGAAACTGTGAGATCGAGTCTCTAACTAACAAAGAGTCAAAATTCAGTTGCATCCTATAAGGTTTAATTTTGTATAAGAACAGACTTTTTGTGCCAAACAATTCAGAACTGAAAAAATGAATATTAGGAGAGGTTCACAAGAAACCGTATTCGGGCCATTAGGGGTATTAAAAGAAAATAAAAGCGTTAAACAAAGAATATTTTTGGCCTAAAATGAAGACATAAGTAGTTGAATATATTGCTAGGTGTTTAGAATGCCAGCGGGTTAAAGTAGAGCACCAACACCCGAGTGAAATATTACAGCCCATACCCATTCCATAGTAGAAATGGGAGGTGATCAGTATGGATTTCATCCCCTAGTTACACATAACAAATAAGAACAATGATTCGATTATGGATGTGATCGATAAACTTACAAAAGCATCACACTTATTTTGGTAAAATCCACCTATAAAGCTATAAATATTGCAAAAAATTTTATGAAGGAAAATTTTAGGATGGATTGGTTGCCTAAAACAATCATTTTTGATAGAGACACACAATTTATTTCCAACATATGGAAGCATTTTTTTAGTGGAATGGATACACAACTAAATTTTAGCATTTCTTACCATCCTCTAACTGACGGTCAGACCGAAAGGACTAACCGTATTGTTGAGGATATGTTGCGACTGTATGTTATGGATTTCCCAACAAAATGGGAAGATTATCTTCACTTAATTGAATTTTCATACAACAATGGTTATCATCCATCGTTAAAGATGAGTTCTTTTGAAATATTATATGGTTGAAGGTGTAGAACACCTGTGAGGTGGGATAATACCGTCGACAAGATTATTGTAGGGCCGAACATGTTAAAAGGAAAGGAAACAATAGTGCAGAAAGGAAAACAAATTTTGAGAAGTGCACATGACACACATAAAATCTATGGATATTAAAAAAGGACACACCTGGAATTTAATGTTTGAGACCATGTTTACATAAAAATAAAACCCATAAACAATTCAATCGGACTTGGAAAGAGTTCTTAGTTATCACCACGATATTGTGAACCTTTTGAAGTGTTAGCCAGAGTAGGACGAGTAACCTACCATATTGTACTACAAATCCACCTGAAAATACATAATTTGTTTCATGTTTCATTATTGAAGAAATAAGTGTCTGATATATCTCATGTTGTAAATTCGAATGTGATCCAGTTGGAATTAGAGGGCGAGTTTCAAGAGGAACCGCTACATATACTCGATAGGAAATAAACTATGTTGAGGAATAGAGCCATTGCCCAGGTTAAAGTACAATGGAGGCACTTTAGTTCTGAGGAGGCTACTTGGGAAATGGAAGAGGCTATGAGGAAATCCTACCCATTTATGTTCCAAAGTTGGGATGCGTGATTGGAACACCGAGGATGGTGTTCAGTTCAAGGGGGGAATGATGTAACATCCCTCCAATTTAAATATTTGAATAATCTTAGGTGATTGCGAATATTGAGTTATGACATTGGGAAAAACTATGATTAATATTTTGATCATCATAGAGAATTGATGGTGACAAATATTTATGTAAAATTATTTTTAATTTTATTTTATTTAAATATTACTTGACATAAATTGATGAGAGCACCAAGCTATGATAAAAGAAATTCTTTATTCCATGGGAAAAGTGAAAAAAAAGATAGTAACCACCAGGGTAAAAGTGATTTCTATCCACGAGGAAAAGTGTGAAACTACCCCCAAAAGCGTGGGAGGTTAGGAAACAAGATGCCAAGAACTTAGGCCAAGACTCCCAAGAGTTAGGGAGAAGGCTAACTCGAAAAAAAGAAAAGACCTAGGTAGTCTATTATGATTCCATGATTGGTAAAAAAATGGGGAAGAAGAAAAAATTATGGTGTAAATAGGACGTTGTTGAGTAGTTGTGCATAGTTTAGATCTTGGTAGTTCTGAGAAAGAACCAAGTTCTGCAAATTACTTGGAGAAGGTTCTAGATATTTTCATTTTCCTGTGGAATAAATTATTTTTCTCGGGGATGACAAGAGTTAGCAGTTCTTGATATTTTCATTTTCCTGTGGAATAAATTGTTTTTCTCGGGGGTGACAAGAGTTAGCATTTTGTGGTTGCTCTGGTCTATGGTTGGGAGGAGTTGGTCTCTCTCTTCAACTTGAATTTGTCCCAGTAAATCATTGT
>JASDQU010103139.1:211886-223682 GCA_032191745.1 Picea mariana
AGCTGGATGATAATCTTTACCTTCTATTAAATGTATTCGTAGTAATATATTTCTAGAGATATTTGTTACCTTTTGAAGTGTTAGCCACAGTAAGACCAATAACCTATCATTTTGCACTACCAATCCACATGAAAATACATAATTTGTTTCATCTTTCATTATTGAAGAAATATGTGTCTTATATATCTCATGTTGTAAATTCGAATGTGATCCAGTTGGAACCATAGGGCGAGTTTTAGGTGGAACCACTACATATACTCAAAGGAAAGAAACTATGTTGTAGAATAGAGCCATTGCCTAGGAGGCACTTTAGTTATGAGGAGGCTACTTAGGAAATGGCTACTTGGGAAATGGAAGAGGCTATGCAGAAATCCTACCCATTTATGTTCCAAAGTTGGGATGTGTGATTGCAACATCGATGATGGTGTTCAGTTCAAGGGGAGAATGATGTAACATTCCTCCAATTTAAATATTTGAATAATTTTAGGTGATTGTGAATATTGAGTTATGGCATTGGGAAAAACTATGATTAATATTTTGATCATCATAGATAATTGACGGTGAAAAATATTTATGTAAATATTATTTAAATATTACTTGACATAAATTGATGAGAGAAGCCAACTATGATAAGAGAAATTATTTATTCCATGGGAAAAGTGAAAAAAGGATGGAAACCACCAGGGTAAAAGTGATTGAAATCCACTAGGAAAAGTGTGAAGCTACCCCCAAAAGTGTGGGAGGTTAGGAAACAAGATACCAAGAAGTTCTGAGAAAGAAGTTCTCCAAATTAAGTGGAGAAGGTTCTTGATATTTTCATTTTCCTGTGGAATAAAGAATTTGGCTGGGGGGTGACAAGAGTTATCATTCTGTGGCTGCTGTGGTCTATGGTTGGGAGGAATTGGACTCTCTCTTCAATTTGTCCCAGTAAATCATTGGGGTTGAGATATGGTAATCTACTTCTTTTTTTTTTTAAGAAATTATTAGCTTAAATATTTACATTTTCAGATAACTCGTGAAATCATTTTCAAGCTAGCTGGATGATAAACTTTACCTTCGATTAAATGTGTTCTTAGTAATATATTTCTAGAGATGTTTTTGTTACAAAAGAAAATGTGGAAGTATAAATAACCAGAGAATTCTTAGCTGGAGCATTATTTGTAGAGGAAGCTTAAATATTCATAATTAAATATTTTTATTTGTGTTTGGCATACAAATATACTAACAGAAGTAATAATTGAATATGACCTAAACATTATTCTTGTTTAGGATTCATCTGCAGCAAAGGCGACATAAAGAAAGAATCCATGAGTTCTGCAAGAACATTTACTGTAGCATTCTTAAACAAATCAATTTTCTTGTTGCATAGATAGAATAAAAATAATATTTGGCATAAATATTCATAATTAAATATTTTTATTTGTGTTTGGCATACAAATATACTAACAGAAGTAATAATTGAATATGACCTAAACATTATTCTTGTTTAGGATTCATCTGCAGCAAAGGCGACATAAAGAAAGAATCCATGAGTTCTGCAAGAACATTTACTGTAGCATTCTTAAACAAATCAATTTTCTTGTTGCATAGATAGAATAAAAATAATATGCATGTTATTTGTGGCTATAGACTAGATTCTTTTTATTATTTTCAATAATTAGAAATACCAAAATATTGTGTATGTAACCAAAATTTTCCAATGCGTGACAGAGGGTTCGTTCTTGGATGTTGTGAGGTATATCCATCTTTGTAGCAGAAGACATCAATATAGATTAGAAGAAAGAAAACAAATGCTTAGCAGAAGAAGAATGATCGTTCAAGGTGGAGCTTGTAGTAAGCAACAAACTTTACCTGCAATATTTAAAGGAATTCATCGACATTTGAATGGAGAGCTCGAAGATAGCGTAAAAACAACCATGATATTGGCCATGAGGTCTCTGTATGTAACATGAGACATAATCATTGTGTATAAATAAAAGATTAAATATCTTATGAAGGAGGGACTATTTAGAATGAAACCTAGAATAAGTAAAATATATTTACATATTTTTTTCTTAGGACTAAAACCACAAAAGAGAGTCGAGCGCAATGAGGGATTGTTTTCTAACAATACCACCTTAAGAGAGTGAAAACCGTCATAATTTTGAAGGTGAGTAGTTTGTATTCGTAACGGGTCTGGACATTGACAGGGAGGCGAACTCCTCCTGTAGATCGAACCTAGGTTACATGAAAACAAAAGGAAACAAGATTAGCGTTAATAAACCAACGACAAATAAATCTTAAGCATGAATTCCTGTGAGAAAAGAGAGAACCATCGATACCTGTAAACTGTTGTTATGGTGGAAAACACAAAGTAACTCACAGGTTTCTCTGGTGTAGGGAAATGTTAGCCTAAATTGGTCATGACAAGCTTATGAGAAGGAAAGATGACATAGGGGTTTGTTCACCGAGAGTCCTTCAGGGTTTGACAATATGGACGAGGTTAGCAAGTGTTAGTGTTACATTCACTTCGCATTTAAGACCATGGTACAAAAATGGTAGTGTGAGTCAATCGTTACTCCTTTTAACGTCGACCTCGACACAAGCAGGAGGACACCTGATGCTAGGAAGAGTGGGAGGGAAGTAGAGAGGAGTTGGTGTTACCCACTCGTTACTGAAACAAATATTCACTATAGATCGATGTTAATGTCGGAATCTAGGTAGTCGTATTCATCCCGATTCAGGAAACACTGCAAGATCGTAAATCGTCTCTGGGGTCGTAGGATTATAGTGGTGGCGGATTAATATAGACAACTTTGGGAAGGGTGAGTTATCTACCTGTGTAGTCAAAGTGGGTTATAACAAGTTTTATATTTCTTTCTGTTTTATATATACATATTTAAGAAGGTTAAGAAGATAAGATAAGTAAGTAGTAATGACAAGCGTACCCAATCTATATAATGATGTTGTGTTTACTTGTGTAAATATTTATGAGCGCCACTACCTTATTGAAATATATAATCTGGAAAGAGTCACTACGAAGGATAAATGGAGTTTCTTTGAGAATGTGGAAATATTTGTAGTGCTATCAATGTTATTTTAAAATCAAACTAGAGTAAATCCGCTAGAATTAGACAAAAACATACCATTTAGAGGAAACTTATACTCAAGTTGATTAACAAATCTAATTGCATCATTACCATGGAGATTTTGTGGATTCTTCAACAAGTGTTGTCGCTGGAGACTTTTAACTTACCATGTGAAAAGAAAATGGATATACATTAAGAGTAGTAATGTTCACCTGCCAAACAAAAACTATAGTAAGGTTGAAACGATGATTAGATTAGAGGTATAGTTTTGGTTTATAAACTATAAGCGTATTTTTACAACAAAGAAAAATAAATTGGGGTGATGTTAAAAAAGAACATAAAAATTCATACAAAGAATACATTTTTAAGATATTTATAAGGATAAATAAATAGAAGAGAATTTATACAAATCCCTTTATAATCATTGTTTGTATCCTTATTGTGTCTAGTTCTACAAGAATTTTTAGACATATGAAATATGAAAAAGATTGTGAAAATTTATAATATACTTGTACATGATATGAAAATAAATAATTAAATAAATATATAGAACTATTAAATTGAAAACTTATTATGATTGCAGATTTCTTTATCTTTTGGATTCTATATCTTATTTAATTTGTAAATAATTATGAATATATTTTTTCTCCATACACGAAATAAAAGAGATATCAAAAAATAAAATAAAAATTTCTTAAAACTCAATGTTTTTAGACATAAACAGCTTGGTAAGTCATAGAAAAAGAAAACTTATTTTTAAGATAAGAAATAGAGAAATAAGAGGAAGAAAAAATAAAATCGAAAGACAAAGAGAGAAAATCATATTTCCATTGGAAGGAGAAAGGACTCTTAAATGTATAAGAGAATTAAAAAAATGAATTAAACAAAACAATATTTAAATAGAGAATAAATGGTAACAAAATTTCAATTGTGTGAAGTTGATAGGTCAAGGAATTTTTTTTCTAAATTTGCAGAAGAAAAGAAGATTGGAAAACGGTGTTGACGTTGGCATTGTACATGTGATAACCATGTTCTTACCAAAATTAAAAATTGTATCAAAATACATGAAAAAGTTCAATAATAAATATATGCAAAGCTATACAATACATAACCATAAAATGAATTTCCAATAATGAATAAATAGAAACAAGTAGAAATTTGTTTAAAACTAGTGTTTGACCCCTTTTTTTATTAGAGGCTTGTAATTCACTTCCTAGGCTTGTAATTCACTTGCATATAACATAACATAAAAGATGACAAATTTGTTCTGGTTCATGGCATGGCATAACAATGCATGTTTCAAGATAGATTAAAAGTAACTTAGATTTGAATATACATTGTTGTACAAAATAACCACTATGTGAATATTCTTCATTGTAAACTGTTATTTTTCTTATTTTTAATACTATCTATGTATTTTAATCATCTATACCTATATTCTTGCATAGAAAAGTTTCTATTCTCATGTTATCTCTTTTTGTTTATTTTCCCTATTTATTTTTCCATGCTTACAAGATGATCAACATAAACCTTTTTTGTAGATGCTAAAAGCACCATTGATGCTTCCTTATATCCCATCATATTATTTTTAATACAAACTCATAGTTACTTGTAAAAATATTTTTTTTGCTATTAAAAAACTTCATGAATATAACTCTAAGTTAAGAAAATTGGACATAAAAGAGTTTGGACATAACAAAATCACCACTCATAGAAATAGAAAAGTGTGTAAGAAAAATGTGTATTGAAGACATGGAAAGGAATTGGAGGAAACAAAAACCAAAAAAGAACACAATATATGTATGTTGCAGGAAACAAAAAAAACAAGAAAGAACATAATATATGTCTGTGATGAAAGAAAGACAGTCTGAATCCAAGAATAAAATAGACATAGAAATAACTACGATTAAAATTATTAAGAAAAGAAAGTCATTACGAGAAGAAAGGATATCAACCAATTTACAAAAGATCTAAAACCAATATTCTAAATAGTAAAAACATATATACGCACAATCCAATACATGGGATAGTGCATATCATTACATAAAGGAATTAGGAATATGATATTTCAAACTATAGATGTGATGAAAATCAAGTTCCAAAAAAAAGTTTACACGTTTTTCCTTATTTGCAACCTAGTCTTTGTATTGGACAAGGAAATGTAAAGCCACTGTACTTCTAATATGGTAACGATTTCTAGGATATCAACAAATATAAAGTCCACCAACTTTTAAAATATGGATACAAAGTTTAAATTACTTTAAAAAACATAAAACCAAACAAGTTAGGGATTGTATTTTAGTGTAAATTGTAATAATTATATATTGTTGGGGAAAAACTAAAATTGTGAAATGATGAAATCATTAAATCAATAAAATGAACAAATTTATTGAACAAATTCAATAACTATTTTTTTAATAAATTCAATAACTATTTTTTTTTAAGTATGAATTTAACTAACTTTTAAAATGTGGAATTAAAAAAAATATATTATGCATAGAACCACTTAATTTGGTAATGGTTTCTTAATACAAAATGTAAAAACTTTCAAAGTTTGGGTAAATATATATTTAGGTGTGCTTTTGTGATTTTACAACTAATTACGAATTGAATAATTGATTAAACGTTATAGAAATGATGCCAACAAAGCTCACTAGAGGATGACACAAACTATTATATTTGAAATGGAAAAAAGTCTAGGAATTTTAGTGAGAGATGAGATCTTAGAGAAAGGAAAAAAAAAGAATACAACAAAAAATTTTAAAAGGAAAAAAGTCTAGGAATTTTAGTGAGAGATGAGATCTTAGAGAAAGGAAAAAAAAATACAACAAACAATAATGACTATTAGAGATAAAAGCACAAGGTATATCTTAAACCATAATCAATAGAAATAACATGAAATTCTCTTTTCATTGTAAAAGATAGCATGAAGAAATTGATCACATCATTGAAAGTTGAAAATTTTATAAAACAAAAGAGAATTGAGCCTATAAGGGTTTCACGAAGAACCTTGCTTGATTCAATGTAACAATTAATTCGCCTAATTGTTTATATGCTATGACAATATTTTGATAGATCGTGGTCAATTCTATATGACACAACAAAATTAATCACAAATGTAATGCCAATCAAATCAATGAAGTGGTACCAAGACAAGAGTAAACAACAACACGAGCACTAAATAAAGGGTTAATGCTATATGAAAAAATTATGTTATAAAGAGGTTTTCTATTTTGGGGGATGAAATTGTGCACCAAGATAAATAAAAGGAAAACTTTAAATAAAGGACAAAGGACAAAAGTGGAAGACAATCTAGGTAAACAACATTAATAAAGTGAACAAATCGAAACTTTCTGGTATGGCCCCAAAAAATAGATTATTTAGTAAATGTGTAACATCTCGCTCTTGCGAGCAAATGTTATTGACTTATTCTTTGAGGACACTTGCGTGCAAGTGATCCGGTTTTAATATATGGTTTCTTGTTTCTCTTATGGATTCTTATGATGATGTTGATGGATTATGATTTATGTTGTTTTGATATCTATGTATCGACATATGCTATTGACGAGTTTCCCCTGAGTGTGTGTTACACTTTATAGATTGAGGATGCCGATGACATCAATGAACCTCATTGGAATATAGATTGAGTCAAAGAGTGGATTGCATGAGTTTGAGTATTTCATTTATGCATATGTGACATATGATTGATTATATTATGATGTTATTTATGGATCATTGACAATGTTTCGTTGATGGATGCATGATGACGATTGCTTGCTAATCTGACTCACATAAGGAGTAAATGGTCCATGCACATAGACCATATATTGAGGGAGAGGTGTGGAAACATCCCTATCACAACCTACTAGCACTCCCGTTGTGGATCCAATTGTAGGTTAACGATTACCTAGTTCGAGAGGTCCACAATGTGATGAGGGAAGACTTTGACTGTCACTGATTACGATTTCTAAGGGAGGCACAATAAGGCAAGGTCCTTATTCCATAGAACCCCTTAGTCTCTCACAAGGTCGCCCGAATGGAGTGCTGACTCCAGGGGTTGGAAAAATACCAAAAGCAGTCAAAGGAAAGTGACACCCTTGGAGCAACGAGTGTGTCTTGAAGGGCACGTTGTGTAATTAAAAATTTAGATAAACGTCGAGTGGGACCCTTGGATCACAGAGTGCATCTTGAAGGGCATGTCGTGGAATTAAAAATTGAGTCAATGAATCTAGGTGGCCTAGAAAACTTTGAGCGAACGTTAAACCTTGTAAAATATTGAGCACTACTGAATTAACTAATTAAAGAATGAATTTATTAATCATAATCCCTAGGGGTGTAAGAATTTGCAAATACAAATTAAATTAAGCCTAAGTCAAAGTTGCTAAGAAGACTAAAAACTAATTTTATAAATTAAATAATGAGGGGATGAAATAAATGAATTTAAGAAATCAATGAAAATAAAATAAATCTAAAGAATGATTTATACACATATGTGTAAGTAGTTACCAACTCAGAATTTAAGGTAAAAATAGAATAAAGTTAAAGGAATGGGTACACATAGAAATGAATCTAGAGTGTAGTTAACAATAGTCTAACTAGGAGACGATTTATATTTTAACTCAACTCAGTTTTAGAAAGGCGTCAATCATTAATTGGAAATAAAGGGAATAAAGAGACAATTAGGAGTGATTTTAGGAGCGCTTTTAGGATGGGTGAGGGAAATTAATTTTTATTTAAAATAAAATGTGGATTTAATTGTGCAAACTGGGGAAATGGTGACAAGTGTATGGGGGAGATAATTCTAAATTATTTTAATTAAAAAGTGAATTAATCGTGTAAGTGTGGGAAAATTCTATAAAAAAAATGGCTGAGTTGAGAGATGGATTTGACGGGTTATGAGTAAAGTTATGTTGCAGAATTTTTGACTGGTTTTACTTGTGAGAGTTGTGATACCCATCTTGAGAGAGAATGGTGGCTCTACCTTGCGAGGTGAGCTCAGAGCTAGAGGATTTCTAGTTGTGTGTGTGTGTGTGTCCCCTTTACGACTCATAGGGATAAGGGGGAAGGAGAGTACCCCTAGAATTTCCTAGGATGTACTGGTGAAGTGTCAATAGTTAACAAATGGGAGATCAAAGGAGCATTGTTGCAGAAGGATGCCCTAAGTTTCATAATTTTTCGATGTCATTTTCAGTATTTTTATTGATCTTGTAATTCTAATAGTTAAGTTATAAATTGGATTCCAGTAATTCACTACTACATATGGACAGAGTATTCCATGAAAATTTTCCATGTTTCCATTATTTTCATATTTTTTTTAAATAGGGTGGGATTTTCGTCGATATTTCCACGAAAGTTCATCACAATATCCATGAATATGATATTTTAACTTGGTCGGGATTTTTGTCGCTACTGCCGCGAAATTTCGTCGCTATTGCCACGAAAGTTCGTGGCAATAGAGACAAAATTTTTTCCTATCTGATTGGTCAGTGTTAATGTCTAGTTGACTATTTGATCTATATATACCTGACTTTAAGAGACTTTGCGACACAATTTCTATAGTTGTGACATTGTTCTTGGATTTTTTTTAAGCTGTTTATTTTTTCCATCACCCACCGGTTGAACAAATCTAATTCTTGATCCACATAGATCGGATTTTGAACTTGCAAGTTTAGTATATTTTTTTTTATTGATGTATTCATTTAACTTGTAAACTTTTGTTCAAATGTCCAAATTTCATGTAGCTTGTTTTTTCCTTGATAATATATTATATATTATATGTGTAGTACCATATTTCATGTCTTTGGTTTTTGGATCTAGTTAGTATATTCTATGGAAAAGGGTATGTGGTTTCCATAATATTCTAGGTTTATGGAATCCACATACCCTTTTCCATTCAATTTTAGCTAGAATGTCTCTCTCTTTTCATTGATAAAGAAATGGAATTGCTCTTGAAACTCAACCCTAATCGGTGAAATGATAGTAATTAATTGTCATTTTCTTCTCTCTTTTATTTTTAAGAACTAACAAAAAAACACCAACAAAGCTTGATTGAAGATTTGACACCACTTGTTACATCCGTAGTACCCAAATGGGATCACACTTGCATAAATTGAAAATAATATAACAATGACAATAATGGTTGGGATACTTGCACACCTAAGGGTTGGATAGCACTTACTAATTCAATTAAATGAAGGAAGAAATCTCCATGAATAAAATCTTGAAGTTGATTGTTATATTGATAAATGATNAGATAGGGAGGAAAATCATGTTTATAACAATAATATACATAAAGACTAACCCTAAACTTATGCTAGGTATATATGTTATTATTATATAAAGGAAACATTTGTACACATATGACCTTATTATAAAGATGGTATCTGTGTCGTGATTAGGCACATAACAATCACTTTTAACTAACCACCTTCAACCATCTTAGCTTATGGTTAGCCACATTTAACTTTCTTGGCTTATGACTAAGCACCTTTAACAAGTGAACTTATGATTATATACCATACTCTTCCAATACCATGGTGATTCAGTACACAATACTCTAAAGTACTAATTGAAGCATATCGATCTTAATAGTTAATTGATAATAAAAAATAAAAAAAGCATGTCAAAATGTCTTAGAAGAAATATTTGTGAGGATTGTAGGTCACTGTAAATAAACATATCATAATCGAAAGGAGTAGTTAAAATATAAAAATTTGATAACTTATTGTTTGGTATGGTGTAGGTAAGACAATTACTTGTTGGGACAAGGATTTGTCACTATGAACGAAAATGACAGGAAGCTTGCTCGGTTAAGAGCGACATTAGAGGCGAGGGGAGATGAGAAATGTTATTTCCCTTGCTATGATTGCAGAGGCTTGAAAAAAAAAATACTTTTGATAACAAAAGCTCAAATACATTGTAGGGAGAAGGGGGTTATGAATATCATCCCTTGGTTAGAGGATTCAATATTTAATGTATTCTCTGTAATAATCAATATGTCATGAATTTTAGTAATATTTGTTATCATGATTTTTACATTTTCTATACACACTAACTTTTCTATGTTTTTTTTTTAAATATATAGAAGATGCCCCCAAAATGTCGACCTCCAGAGAGTTATTTGCTAAGTACTAGCAGAAATACTCCTTTACAGGGTGATGAACTTCGAGATCTGAATATTGAAGTTGTTGATCAAGTTATTAATGATGATATGGATGGAGATAATGTTAGTGATTCAAATCAGGAAGATGAGATACATAGATTGATCCAAGACACATTTTCTCAAATGGATGAGGACAACCAGGATGGTAGTCATGATGTTGATCCTCCACTCGAGAAGTCACGTCAGCCTCTTTATGAAGGCTCAACAACAAATCTTTTATCTTCTATATTATTGTTGGTGAACCTGAAGGTTTTGAATTGTTTATCAAGAACATGCCTCACACAGATACTAAGGTATTTAATTTGTTAATTATTTATGCCTGCATGTTCACAAATACTTAAAAGGTTAAATTTTTTCCTATATTGCTATTGTTTTCCAATTTGTAAATTAGTATATTGGATGAGATATTGATGATCAATATTGTTTACATTGACTTATTGTTTAGAATTTTTTAGATTGTTAGATGAAGTTCTATTACTGACGTCAAATATTTTTCCAAACACATATCGAGAAATATCTGTGATTATGAAAGAAATTGGAATGGACTATCAAGCTATTGATGCACGTCCTAATGATCATATCATATATTATGGACAATATGCATTAGAAAATGAATGCCCACAATGTCAAATAAGTATATATTGAACTAATAAAGCGTCAAAGAAGGTTCCTCGCAAATTTATTCATTATATTCCGATAATTCCATGTTTTCAACGGTTGTTCAGGTGATAAAATATAGAACAGTTTATGGATCTCCATGCACAGAGCAAAAGTCGAGATAATGTTCTTCGAATTCCTGTAGATGGTTCTGCATTGAAGTACATCGAAGAAAAGTGGCCAATTTTTAAAGAAGAACCTTGTAATGTTATACTTTCATTTGCAGCTTATGGTGTCAATCCATTTAGAGAGCTTCGTTCTACATACTCATTGTGGGCTGTTTTTTTATAAACAATAACCTTCCTCCTTGAATGTCAATCAAGAGAGAGAACACAATGTTCGCAATGATTGTTCCAGGTATTTAGTTATCTATTATTTTCTCTAAAGTATGACAAAATATTTCATTTTTGTGTTTCATGCATGGTAATTATTTCTTTTATATATAACGACATCTAGATAAGTATAATTAATCATGCAATATGTTGAACCAATTATGTAGGTACCAGGTTAAATATATGAATGTATATATTGAGCCTCTTATCGATGAGTTGTCGAAGTTATGGGATGGCGTCACTATGTATGACATCTCTAGACCAATAGGGAAAAAACAATTTCAATTCAATGGAATACTATCATGGACAATTCATGATGCTCCCGGGTTAACACATTTTTGTGGTATATTGTTACTTTATTTTGTCATTTAATATTATATATATTTATTGAAAATATCATGCATTATTTTAAATTGTAACTCTAATTTGACGCTACATTAATTCATATATCTTGTAGGTATTCAAACAAAGGGTAAATTTGCATGCCCAGTTTGTGGTCTGAGGATAAAATCTCGTCGTTCAAGGAGTTTAGGAAAGGAAGTGTTTGATGAGTATAGGCACTTTCTGCCTAAGAACC
>JASDQU010103140.1:0-22643 GCA_032191745.1 Picea mariana
TAACACCTATATGACTTACTCCTCCTTTGGGCTTGGAATGACTATAATTAGGTCTTGATATTGATATTGTATTTTTTTTTTAAATACCTACACAATGGTGGCAATTGTGACGTCTTTCACTCTCTTCCCGTTGCTATTGCCACATCCAAGACGTCTCTCTTTCCACCTCCAAGATTGTCTCTCCCATGGCAACCACGTCGGAGCTAGTAACTCATAGCCGTCACTGTTGCCACCTGATGGACATCGTTCTTGCCACATCCAAGAGTGTCGCTCCCATAGCAACCACGTCAGAGCTAATACCTCGTCTCATCGGTCTTGCCACCTCTGAAACGTCTCTCTTGCCACCTTTGAAACGTCTCTCTTGCCACGTCTGAAACGTCTCACTTGCCACGTTTGCAATGTATCACTTGCCATGTTTGCAACGTCAGTCTTGCCACGTTTGCAACGTCTCACTTGCCATGTTTGACACGTCGGTCTTGCCATGTTTTCAATGTCGGTATTGCCACTTTTTCAACGTCTCACTTGCCACATTTGAAACGTCGGTGTTGCCACGTTTGAAATGTCGGTCTTACGACGTCAATATGGGGCTGGACAATCCAATTTATGATGACACGTGGTGTCATATAACGTCGCAATACAAACGAAAACGTGGTCGTCGGAAAAACGACGTCATGTGAAACGACGTTTGAGGGGGTCCGAGGTTTGTCGGTCTTCCAACAATAGAAAGTGGCAATTACGTCGAACGCGCCGTCGGAATTTGACCCAAATGCAGTAGTGTAAGTTACATCTTTGGTAAGGATTATATTTTCATGACATGGAGAATGTAAAGCTCAAAGTTTAGGATTACATATGTTCCAACAAATTTGATAGGTGGATGATTTTCAGGTATCGATTTGTCATCTTCCACAAGTCGGGGTTGAGTCCTGAAGTGGTCATGTCCCTATAGAACAATGATTTCGCTGTAGAAAATTATTAAATGGCTAGGCTACATAACTATAAAATAACTAATTAAATAAAATATTTGTAAAGAAGAATGGATTTAAGCATAATATGAACAATTCACCTTTAACATCCTTCAACACACATGTTCTATAGATGATCATGATTTTATGGAAAAGAGAGACAAAATGGGATATATCTAAGTCATAGATATGGGCTTCCAAATGAAAGTCCAGGATAGGAATGTGACAAAAAGACTTTGTTTTGAGAACTCAACATATCCCCCACATGGAAGATGTTTCATGTCCTCATGCAACCAAAATTTCACTATGCTTCCTCCAACAAAAATTCAAAATTACTTACCCCTTTCCTCTTAGGCTCTTTTTGAAACATCAATCAAAATGTTCAGCCCTAAATATGAGGATTGTATCTAACTTCTTACCTCATTTAACTTTGTACTTAAATCTTCCGATTCTTATTTTTCCTTGCCTGCGTTGAACGTGCCATTTCCTAGCCTTTCTTGCCAACAATTTCTTTTGGGCTTCCAACTGTTCTTTATCCCTTTATAATTAAGAAATGTTTGCCTTCAAGACTTCATTTTTATTTTAATATGATTTTCAAGGAGTTCCAAATCCTTGAGCTCTTCTTTTAATTTCTTGATCTTTCCAACTAACATTTCTTTTAAAGATGTGGATGTTGGTTTAATTATTGACCCCTCATTTACTTTAGTGGATTCATGAATTTCATAATCAGTCATGAACTTATTAAGTCCTCTGTATGGACTTTTATTTGAATTTTTCCTCTTCATACTTGTTCAACTGCTTCTTATTAGTTTCTTCAAGTTTGATGACTTCTTTTGACTATTGTCATGCTGTTTTGTAGCTAAAACTTTTGTGATACCTCTGGTTGTTTTGTGCATAATGGCCTCAATATTTATCTTCTTAAAACCTCTGCTCTTCATCTTGGTTCCTTGGATTTTGAATTTACATCCTTTAATATTCAATTCATCGTCCTTGGCTTTAGTAATATCAACTACTTTATAGACATCCTCAATTGCAATACCAAAGTGACCAAAACTACTCCCTAAATTGTACGAGTCTACTCCATAATTGTATGTAATCTCCACCACAAAATTAGTCTCCTTTGGAACAAGTCCTAGAAAGGCATTTGTGTATCTTTCTTCAAGAATGTATCACTCTCAAAGAAGATTCATTCCCAAGAATTCAATGTAAAATCTGCAATTATATGGAAAATCAAATCAAGCATCCAAGAAAATTAGATAATTTTAGGTAAGAGAATAATATTTGGATATATCATATAATTGCATACTTTATGATTTTGTCCAAATAACCAAAACGATAGAAAACATGTAGTAGCCCGTGTTTATCCTTTTTTGACCACTGTTTGAAGAATTTCCTCACTAACTGTGGTATCTTCTTGTTCCATATTTTCTTCAACCCTCACATAATTTGATGTTCTTATTCCAAAGAATATTTGATACTGAAAACTCCATAAAATTCACGATGTGCCAATAGTAAGATGTTTGTTCTTATCAAAAAATTTCTTTCCAACTTTCTTTACAACTCTATCTCCTTGAGAAAATCAACATTGTCAACAAACACTGCTTTCCATCCATTGAGAACAAGGCAAGTTGTAATCTTTGTGCTGATTCCAGGCAATAGACCAGATTCATGAGTTATTTCCAGGCAATAGACCAGAAGAAGATGATATGATGTTGATACTGAAGGTGGAAATTTGAATCTGCTCCTACTATTGGAGAAGATGATTTGAGTATGCTGCAAATGTGGAAGGAGATATGAATCTGTTGCAAATGAAGTTTCCAGATTTGAATTTCATGCTTGGAAACTTGTGCAAATTTTGGAAATGTTGGAAATCATGGATGATAGGTGGATGACCATATGTTCATGATTTGAAACCATCTCCAAGACACGATCTAGTCTTGGGATGTGTGCAACCATAAAAAAACTACAAATCTACTACAAAAAGATAGTTGTAAATGTTTACAAAAAATTTGGTAATTTTTATTAAATCAGTTTTAAAACATGCTTGTGCATCCCTTATAATGTATTTTTTGAAAATTTCACCTTCTTCTTACTCAATTTATCATATTATCCTCAAAACCCATATCTCAGATTTCCTTAATTCAGCCTTATCTACTTACAAATATCGTGCAAAAAATCGCCCCTTGGAATAGTTTGCTGCAGGAAATCTGGCTGCTATACCACTTTACAGGGGAGTTTTGGTAGTTGCAAAAAATCACTGTAACTACATAAAGTTTGAAAAAAATGATTTACAAGTAAAAGAATATGGTGATATGATAATGAATGACCTTGTGTTGGACTCAACGTTGTCGAAAGATAAAAGCATCCATAAATCAAAGAATATGCTGCCATGTTTCTTTCTTGTCCATAAAGCCAATGTGAACACACTTACTCAGAAAAGAAAGGCCAAGCATTATAATTCTCAATTTTCCCTCCTTTAAGGCGTCAAAATAAGTTGCTAGACAATGTCTTGAACAATGTTCAATAGAAATAGAGATGGAGCCAAGGTCTACCATTCAAACTATCGGTTCAATGTTTTTCTCACATTTGAAGTCCACTAAAGAAAATAATAAAAAAATTAGACAAGTCCAACAAAAAATGATAAATGCCTAGTGTGTGTCATTTAAAAAACCCCTTACTTTGTCACCATTGTGGCTATGATGAATTTTTTTCTTAAAGTGATAAATTCCAACTTCAACTCTTGTTGTAAAACCAACATGAATCCTATGCATTAGGTTTTCTGATCTAGGTGGATTTCAGTGGCCATCCACGTTTTCCACTAAATCAACATTTAAAGCCTATGGCTTTGATAAACCTTGATATTCAACCTTTTGATAGAGAATGGAATGTAATGCCATCTTCATTTGTTACTTACAGACATCATGTAATGATTTCCTAGTGGTCTTATGCACATGCCTACAACATAGAATTAATGCAGTGGATCCCATCAGAACTCCACAGATAAGTGCTCTCAGGCTAGAGTAATATTGGTATGAGTTACCGTCTAGGAATTCCTAGTGTTTTTTACATGCCTACGACATTTTATAAACTTATACCAATTTATCCCACATGCACCATGGGAATTGTTCTCCTTTCAATCTCTCATATATAATTTAGGTGAAGGAGGCACTTTAAGAATGCAATGGAGTGTGATGTAAAGCTTTTTGTGAATGAAGAATAGCCAAAATATCTTTCTTTTAAGAGATAAGCTACCCCATTCTGCCAATTTTTCTCTCTTATTCATTAATAGAAGTTGGGTTTCACTATATTTCTGTGTTTATTGTAATATATAGGTGTATTTCCTTGTTATATCTCTGCTATATTTCTATCTTCATGTCGTTCTCAAAATAATCCAGATCATCTTCATAATTACCTTCATGTCTTTCCCATTGAATAAAGCTATGATACAAAGGGTAGAAATTAACTTACTTTGAAGATTCCCATGTGGTATAATTTGAATAGTGAGATCTGGATTTATATATGGAACTTGTTTCTTTCTCCTCCAAACTGAGGATGATGCATGTCCTCATGCATCCTTCTGAGTTTTGATATTTGAGTCATGTTGGAGTCTGAATGGAGAGGACTATTGAAATATTGAAGTACTGCGGGAATTATGCATGCTGATCATGTTAAATGGTGGCAATCTGAAAATGAAAACTGAAATAAAATACCCATAAGCTGATGTTGGAGATTGATTCTAGAGATACATCTACTGAAATGATCTATTTGTTGAATTCGATCTGAACTCTATTTTTCTAATATCATTTATTATATGTAACAAATATTGTTGGAACCAATGCCAAATAATAACAATGAATACTATTATAGGGAACCATAAACTCTACTACAGGGAAAGGTACTGTAACAAGAATGACATCCCCTTTTTATTTGAAAAATGTGAAAAAAATGTTACAACAGTTCACACCATTAAAAAATATAGTCTTCATAAAAAACCCAAATCCATGGTACAATTCTTACCATGCAAATGAATGCGCCAATGTTGAGCATGGAAATAAATCATTGGATTACCGACCATTAATGTATGTCTTTAATCAATGTGAGATCACTTACCATTGATGTCAATGAGAATTAAGGTACCCTTAATACATCCTATCGGGAATAAATAAATGAGTTGGCATTGATTAACCCATAAGATCTGATTGTCAGGAGGAATTAATGCATCCCCACTACTCTCAGTGAGGAAACCTGTCATCGAGGCATACAAGTTCCAAGACATTATAAATATCTATTGATATTGATCCCATATATAATATTGAAGTCAATGTGACAATACGTACTGGAAGGAAGGCCTTAAGGGATCCCACTCCATCCAATACAAGCATAGAACACAAATGGTTTGAAGAATTAGAATACAAGATTGAACCAACATGTAGAAATTATTGAAATTTTTTCCCACCAATTGCTTATTTTTCAAGAAAAACTCATGTCCAATTGCGCTAGTGAAATGGTTTTCACAATTGGACTTATTTTTATCTCTACTATTTTGTTTATTTATTTATTTATTCTTCTACCCAATTTTACTTTGATAAAAAAGAAAATCTCTTTGAAATATAGGAATACTTCCAATGGATCCATATGCATAACATGATTGCAAATAAACTCATATTTAGGGTTGGAAAATATACTTTAATAAATTCCAGAATATGAGAAATCAACTGTTTTGATTGATATGATGTCAAGAATCACTGAAGAGTGAAGGAATGTTGTGAATTCATAGGCACTTGGAACCATAATTCAATGTAGTTATGATGCCCTTGGTTCAAATGTTCATTACCACCGCTTTTTATGTCCTCCTTTTTCATGCCATGCAAATATTCTACTATTTGTTGATTGACATATTGAATGCATAAAGGATATGATGATAGGCATGGTAGAAATTCTTCAATCTTAGGTTCTAATGTCTTCTCTCCATCGGATGTTTCCCATGGTTTTTTGTTATTGTCTAGGTCTTCTCGGTCTTATATCACTTCCCATAGTGCATGTATGTTATTGAATGCCATCAGGATTTGTTCCACATGAGATGCAAAGATGTTTCTGGCTGCTGCTAAGATTTGAGAGATTTATTAGAGTATCATTTCCTCTCCTTCTCAACAAATTATTGAACATGCTTGAATTATTCTTGTTATTTTATAGTCCCTGTCTTGCACATGGATTAATGCACAGGGGTTCTTACAACACCCAAAAATAATTGAAACTTTTCTACTTTTTGAATGAAATATAAAAAAAATTAAACACACTACGTCTTGAATACCTCATGCTACTAAGACCCCACTGTCACCAGGTTATCAATTGACATGAGTTAGTATTTCTATTCATTCTACTTAATATAATTTAAACGATTGAAGAGATATTCACTAAAAAAATACTTTTAGTGACTGAGCAGGTTCTTACCTCTTGTCTGAATGTCTCTCTTCCCACACATTCTATCTATATGCATTTAAATGATAAAAATAAAAACCAATGCCTTTTTGCACTTCCTCAACAACAACGCAAAAAAGATCAGTCGGTTTAATTAGCTAAACTCTACTACATTAAATTATAACCCAGTGATCACAAAATAATGAAGTGTAATGTAAAATATATGCAATCCTTAGCTTCCAATCTATCCCTAAATGACTACTATGAAAAAAGGAAAAGTGTTCATTACCTTAGTTGCAGAAACATAGTTATGTTCAGTTGCTAAAAGAACATAGTATTTGTAAATGCTAAGGAGACATATCTCAAGAATGATTTTAACACTTAATATCATTAGCTATTGATCATTCACAAGTTTTCAATCATCTAATTAATGAATGTTTTTGTGACTGATGTAAATACTCTTTTATTCAATTAATGAATTTTGTTTGTTAGTCTCCTTGTGTTGCAAACATAAATAAATTACGTGTAGGAAATGAAATAACAGAAAATAAGAATCCACACAATTGAATAATGAAAATAATACCAAAAAAATAAGAAACACACTCCTCATGGGGCCCTCCTAGCTCAGTGAATGTTGTTGAAAGAAACTTATACGAACGAACTCACAAAATTAAAACAAATGACTCATGCAATTGAGAAGTAACTAGAGCTTTGTTGTATTAATTCATAATAACACTATGAGGTTACAAAAGTTTGATATGATGTCCTTTGTCTTTACGAAGGTCTCACAACTAATATTTATACAATACAAACGAGATCACATAGATCCAAACTACATGGATCTCAAAGTTGTCCGCAAGTATAATTATGGGAAAATCCATTTTAAAGGATCAAGAATATCTCCCAAATCCTTCACATTTTGAGGAAATCGCTATGGTGGAGTATAAATGACCTTGTCTTGCATAAAACCAATGTGGTCGATTTTCAATATTCTCCTTCATATGCTCGCAATTGAGCCTGCAAAACTGTCTCTCTATTCTGGCATGGGTTTCATAAACTGTTTAAAAAGAAAATAGCACATGCATGAATATAACAAATCATGGGTATATGGAATATATTTTTCATCCATGCAATGGATAAATTCATGCTAGAATGCATGAATTTATCTCATGCAATGTCATTCTCTTTTGTGTGTTGATTTGATGAAGCTGGCTTGCACAACTCTTTCAAATGTACACATTTGACTGTAGGTTTGACTTCCCTTCTACGCTGATATGGATGATTCATGGGATGAGATGATAGGTGGAAGAGTTTTAGGGATCAATTTGGCATCTCCCACAAGTTGGGGTTCAGTATTGAAGTGATCACGTCCCTATAGAACAATGATTTCCCTGCAGAAAAATGTTAAATGACTAGGCTACAAAACTGTAAAATAACTAAATAAATCAAATATGCATAAATAAAAATGGATTTAAGCATAATATGAACAATTCACCTTTAACATCCTTCAACACACATGTTTTGTAGCTGATCACTATTTTATGGAAAAAAGAGACAAAATGGATATAACTAATTGATTGATATGGGCTTTCAGATGGAAGTCTAGGATAGGATTGTGACAAAAAGAGTCTCTTTTGAGAGATCAACTCTCAACACATCTTGAGTTCGATACACTCGTGAATAAATTATCCTAGGTGTAAAATAAGAGAATCTTAGCAATCTCCTGACTACTTTGAAGTCATAGCAAGAGAGAAAATGCTAAAGTAGATCCAACTTGGAGTGGTAAGGAAAATGGAGAAGCAAGAATGTATTAGATCCCATTCCACTACCTCAAAAATTCATGAAGAGCCTTGCAGCCTGAGCTAATATTGTTTCTCATTTCAAGATTGAAGAATAGAGTTTGAGAAGAAGAAGATGTAGGAAGAAATGATTGACAATGTTCTAGCAATTTGAAGTATGTGCACAACATTGAAGTTATTTCTTGAATTTATTCTTGCACTAGACAACTATATTATTTGATATCATTTGGAAATTGTGGAAGAGTGAAGGAAAAACTTCATTAACTTTAATATTTTATGCTTTGAGAAAGCTTCAACAATTATAACCAAATTTGTATTGTCAGCAGGGTCCTTGTGTGCAGATTACACATAGAAGGAGCCAACCAATCATATGGAGTGGAGGTTGCAAAGTTAACATGCCCAACACATGCCCATCACAACCATTAGAATTATAGAGGTCCTTGTACAAGGAAAATAATTTTTTTCTAGTGGACTTTCCATAGACAAATTCCTTTGTCCAATATTGAGAGCTGATCTTAGAGTAAAATTTCTACATAATATCTGTGTTGGTGAAGTGAGTGGGTTATAAGTCCCTCATTTACATATCACTTTATGAGATTTACCTCAAAAGGAAAGGAAACTGAATTGATAGGTATCCAAGGGAAACCATCTAAACTGATAAGATTTAACAATCTGACAAAATTACTCAAAAAAGGACACCATGGTGTAATTTCACAATTGTTATCACTAGATGTTCAAATATATTGACCCTCTGCTCCAGTGGATCTCCAAAAATTTAATGAAAATCATTCCAAGTTTTTGTCACACAATTCCACCATCATTTCAAATATTGTGGGTTAAGTATGGAGGTATGGGTTCTCCTTTGCATTTACAACCTTCATTGATTTCCTTGTTGATGTATGATAAGTACCTCACTTATGCCTTCCATGTAATCATCCCAAGGTAAACATGTCATTTTAGATGGGGTGAGGCTTAGTCCAATCATAATTGGTGCATGTGATTTTCTCATCACCATAAACTTCCACTTTGTTGATTATGTTACCTAATGAAACTGCCTAAATTTTTCTATCGTGACTACACTAATCTCCATTATTACACTTTCCATTCCTTGATTTCTCCTTATTTGGCCAATTACCAACATCATCACTGATATTATGTCAGTTTCCACCCTCTATTGTTTCCAAATTTGGTAACCATTTCTTTACAGTTGATGTCACTCCCTTGCAATTGTTTGTTTTACTCTCTTTACTACTACTCTAGGTCTCTCTTATCACTATTGATTGACATAATGTGAGGGTATGTTGTTAGGTATTAGCCCATTACTTTAGCACAATTTTGCAACAACCCTAAGGTGCTCCAAATTTTCATATATGCTAGATGGATCAATTATTTTGAGTTTTTATAGGGGTTTGATACACCCATTGCACTTGAATTTACTCACAATTTCTGGTTATCTACTGTCATCATTGCATGCCTACACATCTTGGTAAAAAAGGAAAGTCTTTCTAGGGTGATAGGGTTTCCTCAAATAGGATAATGTTGATTTTATCTTCGTGGCACATTTAAATAGGGTCATATTAGTTTCCTTGTTGGTGATGAGGTTGTAGAAGATGGGGGAAAAGGGGTTAAGTGGTTGTCATTGAGACAACCATGGGATGATGTTAGTTATTTTGTGCAAAAATATCTTACCGGCAAGAGATGCCATAGCCTTATTTTTGGATCACTTCAAATTTCTAAATAAATTAAGGGATTAGTGATTGGTTAACATGCCCTACTTTCTACTACAATCATTGCAGTTGATGGCTCAAAATGCTAGGTCAAGTAGAAACCCTACTACTAGCTTAAGACATCATGGCCTAATTAAACTCTTAGTACTAGATTCTCTCTCTCATACAAATAAAACTTGGGATACATTCCTACAAAAGACTTAGGTTGAAGATGAAGAAACTACCACAAAGGGAGTTTAGGAAGAAGAAGAACATGTATAGGAATTCCGAGCATAAGAAAAAAAAACATGTAGCTAAAGAAGAAGAATATGAAGTGAAAACAATAGAATAATAACATACTAGGATTGGGATAATAGGGAAAATATACCTAATCATATAATAACATATCTTTGCACCCATAGAATTTTTTTATGACCATGTGGCTGAGGCTAGTCATTCAACTAGAAAAAGGAATAAGTCCAAGGAGGAAATCCCCATTCCATCTCATCCAAATAAGAGAATAACTAGATCAACTGCCACATCATAAACTATTGTTGTTACATAAGAACCATCAATAGGAAAACACACAACAGGACAAGTTAAGGATGCTACATGAGAAGAGGAACATGTTATTCCATAAGAACCTATAGAAGAAAAAGTTGTTGTAGAAGTAGTTTCTCCTCCCTAGGTGTAATACCCCTAGGCCAAAACCCAAGATGTAATTGTACACGTAGGATGGTGAGCCAAGATATTTTTGGGCCTAACTTCCATTGTACATAAGTTTGGTGGCCAGAGTGCCTATATGATTACAATACATTTGATCCAGGTGGATATCGGTGGCCACCCACCTCTTCCAACTGGTTCACTTACAATTTTCATCTTGGCAGTTTTTTTCTAGCTTTTCAGGTCCTAAACGTCCAGGGTTGTTTTGAGGCCCTAAAAAATGTTTTCTGGGCTAAAAATAATCACACTATAGAAAAAGTCAAAGTGTGATGGAAAAATGTGTATTCCTCATATAAACCTTTCCAACAGGATATCGTGTGCCTAAAACAGAGATCGTATGAAAAAGTTACGACCCCGGGAAGTTGATGTACCAACTTACCCCATCGAGGCCCACATGACTTTGGCACTTCATCTCCTAGGGTCAGGTTTTGCATGTCTATGGTTTTTTGATTAGTTCTTGATGCTAAAAAGGCTCGTAGGCCTCATTTTAATGTGCTTAGGTGAATGAGCATATCCACCACATCTCTTCTCAGAGATTAGCTACCACCATTCGAGCAAGATTGTTTCACTCTGCATTTTATAGTTTCAACAGATTTCTTTATTGAATAGAAGTTAAGTTTCACTATATCTCTGTTATTTTTCTCTGTATATCTATTTCAATGTTATAGATATGTGTTTCATTTCGTTCCACTGATAAATCTGGATCAGTGGTATCAGATCGGTCTTCTCTTCATTTGTTTCTTTGTGCATGTCCCCAACGAGGTCAGGGTATAAGCAGTTGGGTCTCGAACTAGTTGAGCCTTTGCAAGATCGGCCTTTCTGAATTCAAAGGAAACCCATGGGGGAAGAAAAGAGAGACAAGGGGGTAGGAGATCCATTTAAATCACTTCTCAAGGAAACCCTCACATGATAGAGGAACGAGATGATGGATAATTTTGTGCAAATCCTTTGATGACTACCAACAAGAGACACATCTTCCTCGAGAAGAGGAGCTACCCCTTTCAATGTACAAATCAATTTTGATATTCCTATATTTTAAGGTCAAATAGATGCAAATGTTGTAGACAAATGGTTAAACCTACTAGAACAGTATTTTCTGTCCATAAATTTTTTGATAGAGAAAAGGTTACATTTGCGCTCCTTAAGTCCACCCCCATGTAAAAGATTGGTGGGAGACATTATGTGAGAAAAAGGAAACATAGGAATCTACATTATTTGTAGTCACACCCACTTGTGGTTATTTTAGGGATGCTATTAAGGAACAATACTACGTTGTTGGAGGTTGTGATGACTCATATACTAGATCGACCACACTGCAACAAGAAAGGGACCATATAGTGCCAGAGTTCACCAATGTCTTCCATACCTTGTGCACCAAGATGGGTATCAAAGACTTTGAGCGAAATATAGTGCTCAAGTACTATGGGGGCTTGCATAGATACATATAGACATAAATGGAGTTTTTGGACATCTCATCCTTAGGCACGACCTATCAATATGTTTTTAAAATCAAGTAGAAGCTTAAACAAAAGATGCAACAGTTTGGGTCTGCGAACCCCTCACAATAGAAGTAGGGAAAAGGTGCCCCCCACCTATAGAAAAAAGGACAAAGAAAGGATGGAAATCCTTAGAAAAACGAGTCTAATTTGAAAACAACGAAGGACAATGGGAAGAAAAATAAATACACTAGGAAGTGGTGTGAGTTCCATAAGAGCCCCTGACATAACATTGCTGAATGCTGCTTAAAGCAGTCATTGGTGGCCAAGGTGAAAGCCTTTGAGTCAGATGTGGGATCTGACTCCGAGTCAGAACCAGAAAAAGGGAGACAGATCATTGATGCAAAACACAGTGCCACTGTTGCTACCACCAAGGTCCATCCTAGTGAACTTGATGAACCAAAGGAAGGTGATCACCTCTTTCATTCGCATATGTGGGTGAAGGGTACTCCGATGCACTTCATCATTGATAGAGGTAGCTATAAGAACCTCATATCAGTAGAGGTCATCAAGTGGTTGGCTCTATCGACAACACCACATCCATAACCATACACCATTGGTTGGATCCTCCAAGGGAGCGATCTTTGCGTCAACCAATAGTTTTTCCTGCCACACATCATCAAGCCCTTCAAAGATGAAGTATTGTGTGATGTCTCCCCCCTTGAAGTTTGTGATGTTATTTTGGGCCAAACTTATTTATGGAAACATCATGTTGTATATGATTCTAGGCCTCGTAGTGTTATTATTACTTTGAACATGAAATTGTTCAGGATACCAGAGGTAGTCCCACCTACTGCTATTTCCTTGATCTTTGCCACGCAATGCAGGAAGGTCATCTCTCAGATCAGGAAGTTTGTCTTATTCATGATTCACTTCAAAGTGAGTGGAAGGTTGCAACCACATCCATGGCCTCTGCGAAAGGTCTCTCCATGTAGCATAAGCAAGTGGATAAGGTCATGGAAGAATACAAAGACATCTTCTCCTCACCCACTGGGGTACCTCTGCACTGTTAGCTCAAGCACTTAATAGATTTGACCCCCAACACACTACTACCCAATGGGCTAGTCTATCATCACTCTCTATATGGAAATGAGGAAATCAAGTGCCAGATCTAAGAGATGCTCGAAAAGGGGCACATCCAACCAAGCTCATCACTTTGTGGAAGACCAATCATGCTTGTGCAGAAGAAAGACAAGACTTGGTGACTTTGCATTGATTACCGAGCACTAAATAAAATCACATTTAGGAACTGGTGCCCGATTCCCTAATTGACGATCTCCTTGACTAGCTCAAGGGGCCCAAATACTTCAGTAAGATTGATTTGAAGTTCAAATACCACCAACTCCCAATAGAGAAGACCAATGTATGGAAGACTGCCTTCAAGTCCAAAAAAGGTCTTTTATAATGGCTGGTCATGTCCTCTGGCTTCGAAAATTCCTCCAAAAATTTCATGAGCATGATAGACGATATATTACAGCCTTTCACCAATTCTTTTGTGGTGATGTATTTGGATGACATCCTCATATTCAAAAATAGTTGGGCGAAACACTTGCAACATATTCCACAGGTTCTGCACACCTTACGACAACAAAAGCTATATGCAAATTTAGATAAATTCCCCCTCGACATGAACAAGGTCTAGTACCTAGGATACATTGTTGATGAGCATGGGGTGCATGTCGATCTAACAAAGATCCATTTCATTCGTGACGAGCCAGCCCCGACCACACTCACTAAGCTTCAGAGCTTCTTAGGCCTTGCCAATTTCTATCACAGGTTCGTGTTGGGGTTCTCCCACATTGCATGGAATCTTAGCCAAGTGACCAGGGGTGGAGGCAAGGAAAATTTTGTGTGGGGCCAGTCATAGTAGAAAGTGTTCAATGATTTGAATCAACGCTTGTGCTTATCCCCTATGCTCTCATTACATGACCTGTAGCAACCTTTTGAGATTGAGACAAATGCTTTAGACTATGTTGTGGGCACAATTCTTACTCACCATGGACATCACGTGGCCTATCATAGTGAGACACTATTAGATACCATCCGTAAGTACCCCACTTACGACAAAGAAATGTACTCCATTGTAGAATCCTGCCGCTAGTGGAGGAATTACATTCTCAGGAAGGAGATAGGCATCCACACTGGTTATAAGCCTCTGCATTTCATGCAGACACAAGGAAAATTGTAGAATGAACGCCATCAGAAGTGGTCCACATACTTGCAACAATTCCATATCAACATAAAGTATAAGACAAGGAGCACCAATCGCGTTGCTAATTGCGTCAGTCAACCTCCAATAGCAACACTTACCATGATGCTACACTAATGCGGACATGATACCTCTGGATGGCCCTAGGTCTTTGAGAGAGATCCTAAATTTTCCACTACCTACCATATGTCGGGCACAAACAAAGTTGTCACTGATTTCCATCTTTAGGATAAGTTTTTGTTCCGTCTGTGGCATCTCTATGTTCCATCAAGAGAGTGAGCGAAGATGATTTAGGAATTTCACTACAGTCGGGTGGCAGAACACTTCGACATAGAGAAGACAATGGCAGTGTTGCAACAAAATTTCTATTGGTTGAAACTTTTACATGATGTCAGCAAGTATATCAGGTCTTGCACATCCTGCACCATTGCCAAACTGTCCATTAAGAAAGAAGGCATGTACACCCCTCTTTATACTCTTGACAATCCCCGAGAATCCATATCAATGGACTACATATCAGGCCTTCCTTCAACCAAGCAGGGAAATGACTATGTTTTTGTGGTTGTTGATCAATTTTCCAAGATGGAAATTTTGGCTGTCTGCAATAAGAGCATCACAGTGGAGGCCACTGCCAAGATCTTGTTCAAACGAGTGTGGGTACATTTTGGATACCACAAACCATCATCTCATATCGGGACAGCCGATTCATGAGCACATTCTGATCGAGCCTCTGGTCATGGATGGACACTAAGATCACCAAATCCATGACCTTCCACCCCCAAACAGATGGCCAAACTGAGGTCATCAACATGATGATTGTGCATATCATGCGCATGTACAATTCCAAGCATTGATGCACATGGGATGAGAGTCTTCCCTATGTTCACCATAGTTACAATAGATCCATACATAGCTCAATCGACCACAACCCCTTTCAGGTGGGGTTGGGATTTCAACCATTGGGTCCCATGGATGTTGTACTACCCCTTGTGTCCACACATGCATAATCTTACCATGCTTAAACTGAAGTTGACAAAGAAACCTGGTTCATTGAATGAATCCAGCACATCCGCCCACAAGTTTAGGATATTTTGTAGAAGTCCAATTCCAAGTACAAGCAACGCTATGATCAACATTGGGTTCCACACAAGTTTCAGGTGGGAGATAAAGTTTGGTTGCATTTGCAAAAAGAACACCTTACAGGACCCCATCAAAAGCTTTGTCAACTCCGCTATAGACCTTACACCATCACCAAGGCTATGGGTGACAATTCTTTTGATTTCTTTCCCCCTTCCTTGGACTACACCCAATGTTTAATTTTGACCTCCTTCATCCATACTTTCCACCATTATTGGACACCTCAAAGATAGTAGAAAAATTAACACCGAAAGATCTGAACCTCGACTGTATGGAATAGGAATCCATTGATAAAATAATGGACACATAGGTCAAGGTTACTCGCCAACATAAGCTTCAACTTTATCATGTTGTCAAAGTGGGGTAGCTCCTGCACTAAGGCAAGTGGCTCACCGGGGCCAAATTTAACATAAATTTCCTCATCTGATAGGGGAACTCAATGAAATGGAGACCATTGCTTCCTAAGTGGGGAGGATTGATCCAGGTGCTACCCACCTCTTCCAACTGGCTCACATACAATTTTCATTTTGGTAGTTTATTTCTAGATTTTTGGGTCCCAAACTTCCAGGGATGTTTTTGAGGCCCTAAACAACGTTTTTTGGGCTCGCAACAGTCACACTGTAGACGAAGTCTAAGTTCCAAGAACGGGGAACGTATACCAAGTGGAGCTCATGAATTTTCATCATGAAAAGTGTCTAGGGGGGACATGTTGATAAATTGGGAAACTTAGTTTATTTTTAGAGGATCTCATCATTCTTGGGGAGGATTTTACTCTTACACTCCATCATTATGTGACATTCTTTCACAGATCTTCTCATCATTCCGTGATCATTGTAACATTCATTTCTTACAATGGGAATGAAGTCATTATATTCTTGTACCTATACGGGGAAATCTTAGGAAAGAGATGGGTAACACGAATATCAATATTTCTATACTCTGAAGAAGTGGGTTGTCAGGCTCGTGGAAGTCTCTTTCTTGTGAGAGAATTGCCGAAGACTGTTTGTTGGTGCATTGGGAAATAGCTGCAGAGATATGAGACTTTTTGTTCGGCCTATTGTTGAAGCTCTGGAAGGGAAGTGGGAGAGTTGAAGGGGCACACTTCCTGGGGTGGGACATGCATGTGGGAAATGAGAGTCTCTAGGCTAGTTGTAGTAGTTGAAACCTTGATCTAAGATTAATTGTTGACTATAGACCTTAGTCTGTCCTAGGAATCCTTCCCTGGTAGAGTTCTAATCTCATCTCATGGGTGACCTGCTGCTGAAATTTTATGAGCAACAAATTCTATGGCTAGGAGGAACGTCTGAGGTCTGCACACAGTTAGTGATTTACATAAAATATAAGTTTTCTTATGTGTAACTACATGATGTTTATTGTGTATAATATATTTAATTTGTTGCTGCAATTGTTTATATATTTACGCATGGTTTATGTATGTTGTAGAAATGCATGTGTGTTCATATGCAGGACATTTTAAGTTAATGAAATGACATCCTAGATATTTCAAACTTGTTGATGGTAGGAATTATCATCTTAAGATATCCAAGCCGTAAAGGTAGTAATTCTAAGAAAATTTGTAAGTCTAATGTGATTGAAAAGAAAAGAACTAGTGTCACATAACCAATTTGTGTGGCTAGGGACGCATGTGACACTATGGTATCATAGTTTTTGTTTGTTTGTTTTTGTTTATGTCGGTAATGAGAGTTGTTACATTCTGGTTTTAGAGCCACAGGTCTGACACTGACCCTACATGGGCCAACAACAACTTTGGAGAGATAAGCTGCAGAAGATCAAATTTCAGAGAATGTCTTTGAAATGTTTGACAAAGTATTTATATGAAATTAGGGAAGAATTCGTCGAAAACTTGAGAAAATTCAGAACCAAGGTTAAAAATCCCCATCCTAAATCTTAAATTGGACATTTTTTGGCCTGTAATTGAGTGAAAGTCGGAAATGACAGAGCACCCATGCTGAAATTGGGAAAAATCCCCAATTTTGTAGTGGGAATTTATGGAAAAATTCAACGAGGAAGAGTCAAATTTCAAGTACAAGAGTCAAATCGAGTTTTATAAGACTGGAATTGACCATATTAAACTTAGATTCATAAATACAATAGAGAATGAGCAGATAATTTTGGAAAAAATTGGATATCTTTTTGTACGATGACATCAACATGACATGGAGGCCATGTTTCAGCTGACGTGGTAGAATAATGGCGTGTATTTCCATAGTGGCAGGTACATAGTGAATGGAAACACAATTGGCAGATGATGTGGATCCATGTGGCATGCCAACTTCCAGTCCCGCAAAACTACAGTAAGATATTGGAATTTGTCTATGTTAAGCTACTGTAGAGCATGGAGAGGATCAAATGTATGGGTATGAAATCACACCAATCCATGGACCCGCGAAAACGTGGTGGAGTTTTGGAGTTTGGATAAGTACCAAGACTCCAAGTGTTAAGGGTATGACGAAGGATAAGTGTAACATTCCATGGACCTGTAAACCTGCGGAGAAGTTAAAAAATTTGGCTAAGTGTTGAAGTATTGCGGAGGTGAAGAAGCATAAGGAAATGACTGCGAACCCGTGGTAAGGAATTTTTTTTCTAATTATGGAAAATCAAAATAAGATTGCTCAAAGACTTAACACATTTCTGGGTCCACTTGGGGGTGAAATAAAGGTGGCAAAATGTGAGGGTGCATTTCACAGACTGTGAAAATAGTAGAAAGAATAGAGAATGGGTAGTGAATCAACAAAAAATTTAAGAAAAGTTTCTAAGTATAAATGAAGTGTTTTAGTGGTTGAGATTAAATCTATAGGGACACCCATACGGTAGTTGAGCATCGAAGCTATGTTGTTTGAAGCTAATGGATACTTCTTTCCTTGCTGTGCCATCAACAACTTTCTGCTCAAGATTAAGAATTGAGCATGAGAACAATCACGAGAAAGGTTGTGGATGCAAGAGTCTATGTATTCACTCAAAAATGTAAAAAAGAAATATTAAGAATTCATAAGAAATCATAAATAAATTATTTCTAGTGAAATTATGAAGAACATAATGTTGCATAAAATGATGGATTTGTTAAATTTTTACAGTCGTACAAATCCTGTTGATGCACATTTTGCAGAACAAAGAGTACAAATAGAACCAATAATAATTCAATAGAAATATCTGAGATCAAAGACATGGACGATGCCCAAGGAACCTACAATTATGAAGATGCATGAAAAATATTTGGTATGGGCATGGGTGTTGCAGTAACAAAATCTAATGGGCATGGAGAAGGTAGAAAGGAGAGCATGAACTTGGTAGAGACTATAAAGAGTCTGCAAATAGATGTTCAGAGTTATAAGGCTGACAATGAGAGACTTATGAAGGTTAAAGAACAACAAGATGACTTCAACACCAAGATGTTGCAGAGATTAGATAAAAGAAATAAGAAAATGGATAAGGAGGCCGATTCAAGCAAGTCTAGGAGTCATAGATCTCATTCTAGAAGGAAAGAATCTAAGAGTGTGAGTAGACATCATCATCACTCACCAAGGCACTCACTTAGAAGGGCATACACCATTTCAAGTATATCACCTATGAGGAAGCATAAGAGGAGGTATGGGGTGGACAAACTACAGGGAGAAATGAATAACATTAAACCTCATATATTTGATGGTGATCACAAGAAAGATGAAGATGCAGAGACTTGGCTGTTGGAAACGAGGAAATAATTTCAGTTGCACAATTATTCCTCACAGGTAGAAGTAATAATTTCCATTTACCGACTGAAAGGAAAAGCATAAATGTGGTGGGACCAACTTGTGCAAGTACAACACATTGATGAGAAGAAGATCACTTGTAATCAGTTCAAGAAGTACTTTCCAAAGAAATACTTGACCAAGCATTATTATGATAGGAAGATGGAGTTTTTTGAACTCAAGCTTGGGAGTATGAATATGGATGAATATGAAAGAAGATTCTTGTAACTTTTTAAGTCTGTTGAATTCATCAAATATGAACAAGTCAAGTTTCAAAGGTTTCTGAGTGAGTTGCCATCAATGTTTAGTGAAAAGATATAGTATGATGATCCCAAGACATTGGATGAAGCAATAAGGAGAGCCAAGTGCCTCTATGAGAAAAATAGAGGAAGACCAAAATTAAACAAGGCTTGGGAAGATAATAAGATGGGAAAGATGGAGCAGAGGAAGAAAGGAAACAAGCTACACTTCTTCAGAAACAATTCCCAAAGGATACTGGCTCGTAATGAGTCTCGAATGTTAGAAACATTGGGGTTGTGGAGGAGATCATATGTATAGAGATTTCCCTCATAGAGGTGAGAAAGTGAGGTCTATTCACAATGTACAACATGCTGAAACAATTGAGAACATGGGAAAAAGTATGCCAAGGATCTATGCATCTCTGGACAACAAGCAAGCATAATTTCAATCTCACATGATTGAAGTAGAAGATAAGATCAACGATCAACCTATTGCTATTTTGACTGATTCATGAGCTAGTCATAGTTATATATATCCTAAGATGGTGGATAGATTCTATTTGACAAGAATTGATCTTGGAAAACCTTGGTTGGTTCAATTAGCTACATGAGCTAAAAGAAGAATTAATGAGATAGTCAAGGATTGTCCAATGGACATGAATGGACTGTGTACAAAGGATGATTTGAACATCATACCTTTAGGATCATATGATTTTCGAATTGGTATGGATTGGTTGGACATGCATCATTCTATCCTAGATTTCTATAACAAAACATTTACTTGCTTGGATAAAGAAGGAAACTTGAGGAAAATTCAAGGCATTCCAAGAAAAGCTCCATGAAAGGATTCCAAATATTTGTAGTGCATATGAAGGAGGAACCTAAGGATAAAGAACCAAGCATTGAAAATTATGCAGTCTTGAAAGAGTTCGAAGATGTATTTAGAGAGATACTAGGGTTTCCATCGAAAATAGATATTTATTTCTCTATTAATCTAATACCTAGAGCTACACCAATGTCCAAGAATCCTTATAGGATGAGTACGCCAAAATTGAAGGAATTACAAATTCAAATTGAAGAGCTATTGAAGAAGGGGTATATACGCCCAAGTGTGTCTCCTTTGGGTGCCCCAATATTATTTTCCAAAAAGAAAGATGGTACCTTAATATTATGTATTGATTGCAGGAGGTTGAACAAGGTGACTATGACGAAAAAGTATCATTTTCCAAGGATAGATGATCTATTTGATCAATTGCAAGATATGAATATATTCTCCAAGATTGAACTTGGATCAAGCTATCATCAAATGAGAATAAAATAAGAATATATCAACAAGACTTCTTTCAGAATGAGATATGGCCAATATGAGTTTACAGTGGTGCCATTTGGGTTGTCAAATGCACCAACTATATTTATGTGTTTGATGAATGGTGTTTTCAAATTTTACTTAGATAAGTTTGTCATTGTATTTCTGGATGATATTCTTATCTACTCAAAATCTAAATAAGAACGTGAACAACACTTAAGGATGGTGCTACAAGTTTTGAGGGAACATCAATTGTATGCAAAATTGAGCAAGTGCTCATTCTATCAAAAGAGGATACATTATTTGGGCCATATCATTTCAAAGGAAGGGATAGTTTTGGATCCTGAAAAGATAAGAGCCATTGAGGGGTGGCTAGTACCAAATAATGTCTCAGAGGTGAGATATTTCATAGTACTTGTTGGATAGTATAGAAGATTCATTGAATGTTTTTCAAAGATTGCTTGCCCATTCACTTCCTTGCAAAAGAAGGATGTAATATTTGGATGGACTAATGACTGCAAAAGAAGTTTTCATAACTTGAAATAATTATTGAAAAGTGCACCTATATTAAATATTTTTGATCCTGATAAAGAATTCGTTGTGTGGACTGATGCATGCAAATAAGGACTTGGTGGAGTCCTTAGTCAAAATGGGCATGTGATATGCTATGAATCAAGAAAGTTAAAGGGGCATGACAAACATTATGCTACTCGTGATTTTAGAATTGGCATCCATAGTGAATTCCTTGAAGATGTGGAGGCACTGCCTTATAGGAAGAAGATTTGAATTGAGGACATACCATAGTGGTATGAAGTATTTGTTTGGAAAACCAACTTTGAATGCTAGGAAAATCAGATTGTAACACACACAACCCCATAAGTACATTTTTAAGGGATGGGGTATTAAATTTTTTCTTTTCCTCAATCATCTCAAAGCCTCATCCTAAGTCCACCATCATCTTCTACTTGCCAATATATTTTCAACAACTATAACCATGCTTAGAACTAAGCTCTGGATTAGAATTTACAGTCTCTCCAAAGTTTCCAAACTTTCATTCATTGAGTTCACCTTTAGTGCCATATGGAAACCTCATGATTCCCCATCACTCTTGCCATACAATATGGAACTGGCATGGCATATACCACCTAACCCATCTAAATCCTTCATCCATTGGTTCATAGATATGCTTCTTCATCAGAGTTTTCCCATTAGGGTTGACATATTTCCTGCACCTAATCCACTTCGACAAACTCTCTCTGACTACACACACTTCGATAGATATAACCTATAGATCCAATGACCCTTGAGGTTGTAACATCAATGTCTCTAATTAATTTGGAGTCACCAACTCACAAGATGGTTAACGACCCTTCTCTTGCTCCAATTACACTTAGCTTATGTGGGCCCCTTGGATATCTAGGACTGAGATTGAATATTTCCTACCACCTTGGTCATTACTACAACTGTGTACCTATACCTTGACATGACATGTGGCTCAATATCCACTTGACACATGGACTTATCATGACGTGCCACATCACCATTAGGTATGAAGGCTCGCTCGACCAGAGATTGACACTTATCCATTTCTTATAAATTGATTAAGTTACTTAATCAATATTTTCTTAAAATACCATTCCTTAGTATTCAATTATTTAATGCTCATTAGGGACAATTAGTATTCATTAATTAATTACCCCCCAATAGATATATTTTATTTAGCCTAATCTACTAGTGATGTAATTTAATGCGGGTTTACTTCCTCTTTTCTTCCCTTGGGAATTTCATGTCCCGAAAAGGGTTTTTGGTATTAATTCAAATATCATTTCTATAATGATTTTCTTATGATATGATTTAATTATTTATATTATAACATAATTATATTATATTATATTATAT